>ML305726.1:0-66377 GCA_005239505.1 Nicotiana paniculata | reverse complement strand
TGGAAAAGTGAAGTTCCTGGCGGACAAATCTCATATTGTAAATTTGCCAATCTTAGCTCCAAAAATAGAGAATGAAATCAAATTCTCGAGCTTAGCCCATTTCTGTCATGACGCGAAATCCATTAAGGTCGTGATGGCGCCGGACCCCACTGTCAGGCAAGCCAACACTTAATAAATAAATTTAATCTCTATTTTAAAATTTTTGAAGTCACTCCGCTTTCATTTACTTAAATAATAATAGCGAACTTCCACTGAGAAATCAACAATATCTTTGGCAAATTTAAATAGCGAATATATCCCATAACTTCCCCCAGAATCCGGTGTCCCAAGTGCATGAGCAAATATCTAAGAATTTTACATGTACTACAATACTTGTCCGGAATACAAACTGGAAAAGGAATTTAAAATAATTACAATACATCTGAGGAAGACTATGCCGGACGTGGGTCATCTCCGGATGGTGCAGCTCGTCTAAGTCTCCAAGTCAGTCACATCACTGCGTCAAGCAGGGCCATTATCTATGAATGTACCTGTGCAATAAAAAGGCACATCAAGTGTAGCATGAGTACGAAAACAACGTGTACTCAGTAAGTATCCCGCCTAACCTCAAAGAGGTAGTGACGAGAAGTCGACTTTGACACTCACTAGAGGTCGAATTAATATAATCAAGTGTGACACTAGGCATGGATATCATAGGCAATTTAACAAGTAGCGACAGAAATAACAACTTCTTTCACATTTAATATTCTTAAATCCTCGTCATTTCAGTTGAAAATTTAAAATCTCCAGGCCAGTAATCAGGTAAAAATCACAGAAAATATGCAGTAAATATCATGCGCAAGCAAATGCGGAGGGTCGAACGGTTCGAACAAACATAAATGTAAACTGTGCACTGCCGAAGGGTCGAACGGCGTGAACCATAGATGCATCTATTAACCCGTCGTGGCGTACGTCCCGCTCCCATGAGAGTAGTGGAAGAAATCACCCCGCTCGCGGAATATAAATTGCGAAGCGGTCACACACAGTCATGCACACTAAAACAGTCCACCCCGACTACATCGGGAAAACAAGTACTCAAGTAAATGACAAATTTCTCTTTTACGGGTCACAAAAATAGTATTTAAATCCTTTCCAGACATTTACCAAGTTCGACAAGGTTTAAACACTTTATTTTCATCAATAAGATTACAAGTACGGCAAATAAAACATGCTTTTGGGTCCTAGACTACCCGGACATAAACATAATAGTAGCTACGCACGGACTCTCGTCACCTCGTGCATACGTAGTCCCCCACAAATAGTAGCACATATTTAATTATATCACCTATGGGGACAATTCCCCCTTACAAGGTAAGAAAGGAGACTTACCTCGCTCCAAAGATTCATAACCGGCCTCCAAGCCCCCCGACGACTCAAATTGATGCACAACGCCCCAAAACTATCCAAATAACGGGCAAACCAATGAACATATACTCTAATACTTATAACAATTTAACTTATATAAATTCCCAACTCTGCTCGGAAAGTTGACAAAATTACCCCTCGGGCCCACCTGCCCAGATTCCGAAACTTTTCGAAGATAATGATTTACCCACAACCTCACAAACTCAAATATCTGATTTTCTCTCAATCCCATGCCCAAATTCATGGTTAAAATCCAAAAATACACATTCTAGGTCTGTTCAAAATCCTAAATTCCCACCAATTTCATGTCTAATCTATATATAATCAAAGTGTTTTAACTCAACGATGGGATGAATCACTTAGCTAAAGTTGCTTGATGAAGATCCTCCCTTGAAGCTCCCCAAAATCGCCACACCAAATGAAAATGGGAGAAGAATGGCCAAATCCTGACTTAAAAATACACACTGCCTCCAGACCCGACCTCCGTACCTGCGGTCGAACCGCCGCACCTGCGCACTCCCCTTGCCCGACACGGATCCGCACCTGCGCTTCTTTTTCCGCATCTACACCTTCACTGGTGCGGACACACCCTCGCACCTGCGCTCCCAAGCTTTTCTTCACCCACCGCACCTGCGACCACTGGGTTCGCACCCGCGAACTCGCACCAGGTAACATCTGCCTCATCTCTCCTCCCAAGTCCAAACTCGATTCGTTAACCACCCGGGGCCCTCGGGACCCCGTCCAATCATACCAACCACTTCCAAAACATAATGCAGACCCGATCGAGGCCTCAAATCACATCAAACGACATCGAAATCATGAATCGTAACTCAATTCAATCTTTATGAACTTTGAAATTTCCAACTTCTATATTCGATGCCGAAACCTATTAAATTACGTCCGACTGACCCCAAATTTTGTGCACAAGTCACACTCAACATAATGGACCTGCTCCAACTTTCGAAATCAGAATCCGACCCCGATATCAAAAATTCCATTTCCGGTCGGACTTCTTAAAAACCTTCAAATTTCTAACTTTAGCCAAATGACTCCAAAATGACCTACGGGCCTCCAAGTTCACTTCCGATCGCGCTGCTAACACCAGAATTACCATACAGAGTTATTCCCAGACTCAGAATCCCAAACGGACATCAATATCACTAAAATTCACTTCAACCCAGACTTATGAAATTTCTTCTAAAATGCTAACTTCCACAATACACGTCGAAACGCTCACGGGTCATCCAAAACCTGATCCGAACATACGTCCGAGTCCGAAATCATCATACAAACCTGCTGGAACCTTCAAATCCTGATTTTGAGGTCATTTACTCAAAAATCCAATCTTAGTCGATTCTTCCAACTTAAGGCTTCTGAAATGAGAATTTTCTTTCCAAATTGGCTCTAAACTTCCTGAAATTCAATCCCGACCACACCTATAAGTCATAACACCTGAAATGAAGCTGCTCATGGCCTTAAACTGCTGAATGACGCGTTAAAGCTCAAAACGACCAGTCGGGTCGTTACATTCTCTCTCTCTTAAACATACGTTCGTCCTCGAACGTGCTAATAACTGTTCTGGAGTTATCTGAAATCAGTGTTTAACACCTCGTGCACCTGCCCGTGCTACCACAACCCAGTTGAGTACAGTAGCTCAGTCAAATCCAAAGATATCCTCTTTCATTTAGGAAATAAGCTCAGAACCCAGTTCCAACAGCCAAAGTTCTCTGCCAGGCCTGTTTCCAATACAGGAACACCGTATCAACTACCGCACGATGTACCCGATCATTACTGCATACCTTTGTTGAATTAGCACCATGCACCGCATAATTCATCACCTAACCACAATGACTTTCCCTGACCCCAATGGCCAAAATTCCACGAACCTAATTCTCCCAATGCACCTCATAACATATATATGGGTCCTGCCATAACGCTTACGATACCACCACAACAGAGGAGATGTGTAGAAATTTACAACCACCTGCAGAGTTAACCAATCATTGAATCTCTCCTCTTGACTAGAATCATCACCTCATTATGAACCGAATAATGGTATTTATCCTTTAATATACTTCACAAAAATCTTATTGCACTGATCCCTGGTCGAATAATCTCGTCTCACCTAGTGTGAACTGCTCAGGCACAAATCACCCCAGACATGACAACCAGTCTCGTATGATGCCACAATGCGCCAGTAGGCCATAACTCAAACGCGATACATAAAGAAAACGAATTATGAAAGGAACTACTCAAATCAAGCAATTAATATGAACCTTCCTCCAAAAAGTAGGAAACAAAACACAAGAAAATAGATATAGGGAACCTTACTCAACATCACACTGTTGTGGCACGCAACCCGATCCAAATAACATGCCCTTGGCAGCGTGCCACCCGATCCAAATAACCTAACCGTGGCGGCGTGCCACCCGATCCAAATAACATAACCGTGGCAGCGTGCCACCCGATCCAAGTAACATAAAATTCACGTAGGAAGACACACACCGAGCTAAATTGCTTATTACCACAAAATATCGAACATCGGTCACCTCCACGCTAAGTGCACAACACCATCATAGGGGGGATTGATAGAGCCATATGCTACAAAACTCAAGCACAACTGAGGTGCGATACATAATCTGAATCTCAAGAGCTATCCTGCTCACATAACATCATCACTATGCGGGAACTCAACACATAGGAAAATATCAAGACATTTCCCAACTCACACGGCACAACAGAATATTAAATGAGATGAACGAAGACGGAACAACATATTCTATTCTAATACCTTTCCATGAAAATCGCTATACCGAAATGAACACGCCTGACTCATACGGAGCCCATAATCATATTTAAATCCATCCACAAACATCGATTCTACATTGCTTGCACCGAACTAGGCTAATAGCTTTACCTGGGTCCATACTAACCTACTTCCTCTCATAATACGCAAGAACAACCATCATAGCCGAGGCAAACACCCCACAATCCACAACCAAATGAACTGAACGCCTTCCAGGCATAAATCCTCAAATAAGAAATACTATACTTCTTTATACTCAGTCAAAATCTTCAATCCACTAAGTGACTACATGTCACACTCATACGATCATCACGTGGTCACGCTCCCACGACCTTCCACACAAGGTAGCAAGTCTGCACATCCACCATTGGCCACACTAACGCTGTAAAAACAAATCAAGATCCCATAACTAGGATGCAAAGCCTCTTTCACCAAACACCGATCTCAGGTGACACTAAAGACAACACCAGCTTACTCTAAACATTCAAATCCCTTTTTCTTGCCCATACGAGCTCATGACATCCTCGTCAACACCGAACCGCAACCTCGATCCTTACTTCCAATTACATACTGCTTACCGCACCTAACATGCCAATATGAGATAGCGCAAGAATTCCATCATAACTTCTAAACCACTAATAGGGTGAACACTTCATCACATAGAACCCTTTTACCTACCTCAATTCAAGAGAACCACCACAACACACGAGTGAATTCCCACAATCACAATACATGCAAATCCTTAAACTCCACCTCTGCAGGACATAACTGATTCACCCGTATACCTCAAACGAAACTGATACGACACTCAGCCGCGCAATCGACTTATCAACAACAGACCCTCCCCCACTTGGCTCAAGCCATAGATTAAGATGAACAATAACTCACAATGCCTATATGCTAACAACGCCACGATACCGCAGTGAGATTCAATTAAGCTTTCCATAAGCTCATATAACACGACCCATCTTGTACCTCAATTCAATTCGCACTCACCGCAGGAATAATGATAACCCCAATCAACACATAACAACTCAATCCGCACTCACCTTGGGTGACTCCATTCCACGAGTCAATTTCATTTCCAGACAATCGTTTCATGCCCTCCTTGCACGCATATTCACATCTTTGACCGGTATACCCATTACGATAACCTTTCCATGAACCCGAAGTCATTTTCTCCTTCTTATGAACCCCAATGCTACTCTACATGCCGAAGATAACGTAGAACACTCCAACCATTTTCTCTTTCCCATAATTCTGCTACAAAATCTCGATTCTTAACCATATGGTGGGCTTGAAATCCTTAGACACCACCTTCTAACCTTTGAATCCATTGGAACCATTGTTGAGAGTCACCCACTCTGGCTTGGTCCCGAATATAATCAACTCTACGGCTTCGCTGGCACCTGAATACCCATCTTGATAAAGCACCTGACTGAATCCTTTCACTTGTAAATTACCTATGTACTAAGCATAAATCATAAATCTTTCCAAAGCCTAAAGCTGATTCAATAAGGCTAACCCTCGAACACCTTTATCAAATCCCATGCTCAATTTCTATTCTACTCCTTTCCCCTTAGCTGCAATAACTTTCCAATATGCCGACAATCCGCAACCCCACGAGAAAATAATCCCACAACCCATTCGGAGGCGGTGGGACTCTCCCACTCAGCCCAAAGCTGCTCCTTGCACCACTCTAGACCCTACCAAAATTCTTTATTCATTGCTGAGATGATCTTGCTCAACCAACCCGTCAAATTCTTCTAAATTCTCCTGTTAGCATTCCACGAATACTATAATTTTCTAGCATCATTCATATATTCAGTCTCTTACCGAACAACCACTGGAATTCCTCGCAGAAACTTGCCGACCACACGACCGCTAACCTGCTCATAGGAGATAACCCTCCTGCGGAAATTACCAACGGATACCTTCCAACGACGTTGTACTGCACAATCTCTACGACACCAATACCCCATCCTACACCGTCCTTTTTTATAAACTTTATGAGTCCGTCCGCTCTTCATGGACATCTACTAAATGCGCGACAATATCTTCCAATTTACCGCTATATTGCATCCTTCTTCATCCCGAACAACTCCTCTCTGTTGTATCTAACCTTCTGCCGAAATAGCCAATATTTCAATTTATGTTTGTGGACCCCATCATCGTCCACTAAAATTCCCAAATCACTCCAAACTTCCTCTCAAGAGGTGTATCTATCTTACCACAGAACTCATATGCTACGCTGCCACTCTCCCACTTTGGTTAAACTCACTCCTTCAAGCAACTACCCGACCTCCTTTTCTTACACTTGGCCTTTTAGAAATTTAACCATCACCTGACACTTCCCACATGTCCTTCCTTATCCCTTGCTGCCTGGCCGTTGCCTTAGGCCAATAACTATCTTTGTAGCATTTAAACCAGCAGATCACCACAACTTCAAACATTTCCGAAGATCATCTTTCTTGAGTCGCCTTTATTAGAAATACTTATTCAATACTGAACCACCACACACCATGACCTTTGACAACCGCTTCTTCAATATTACTTCACAACACTCTGACCCAATGCCACCGAAGAAACCATAGCACTGACAAACTTAACACCTTCTTTTCGATCAAAAATAGTGATACCACATCATAAATGAATATTCCACATCGCTTGAAAACACCAAGTCTTATTATTCCTTCATCCCAAATTGAGCATTCATAGTCCAATTGCATTTCCTTTGCCGGAACTAAAATACTAAAATCTCGAAATCACGCTCCGAGAAGACCTCTTCCCAAGTCATTCATTGTCCCAACACATGGGAAAGCTTCCTATCACCACGTCAATACTGTGCGGTGACCAATCATGAGCACTATAACAAACTAAGCATAGCCTCAAAGCCCTCAGAACTGAGCTGAAACAACATATTATCCTTCCGCAGGGCGACGACAGTAGCCCCAACCAACTACGCATGGAAAAACATCACGCACCATATCTGTAGTACCATTACCATTCCTCAAATTCCCGATTCATAGCAAGCGCTTCGCGACGTGTAAGATTCAGTAAGAAGAAACGTAGGCATAAGCTTCAAAGGAATCAAACCGCACGATAAGGAATTAAGAAGTGAAATACTCCTAACAGCCCTGTAGCCTCTCGAAGATAAGCACAGACTCCGTACCGATCTGCAAGACTCTACTAGACTTGCCCATGACTCGTGAAACCTAAGGGAACCTAGTGCTCTGATACCACGTTGTCACGACCCAAAATCCATTAAGGTCGTGATGGCGCCGGAACCCACTGTCAGGCAAACCAAAACTTAATAAATAAATTTAATCTCTATTTTAAAATTCTTGAAGTCACTCCTCTTTCATTTACTTAAATAATAATTAGCAAACTTCCACTGAGAAATCAACAATATCTTTGGCAAATTTAAATAGGGAATATATCCCATAACTTCCCCCGGAACCCGGTGTCCCAAGTGCATGAGCAAATATCTACGAATATTACATGTACTATAATACTTGTCCGAAATACAAACTGGACAAGGAATTTAAGTCAGTCACATCACTGCGTCAAGCAGGGCCACTATCTATGAATGTACCTGTGCAATAAAAATGCACAGCAAGTGTAGCATGAGTACGAAAACAACGTGTACTCAGTAAGTATCCCGCCTAACCTCAAAGAGGTAGTGACGAGAGGTCGACTTTGACACTCACTAGAGGTCGAATTAATATAATCAAGTGTGACACTAGGCATGGATATCATAGGCAATTTAACAAGTAGCGACAGAAATAACAACTTCTTTCACATTTAATATTCTTAAATCCTCGTCATTTCAGTTGACAATTTAAAATCTCCAGGCCAGTAATCAGGTAAAAATCACAGCAAATATGCAGTAAATATCATGCGCAAGCAAATGCGGAGGGTCGAACGGTTCGAACAAACATAAATGTAAACTGTGCACTGCCGAAGGGTCGAACGGCGTGAACCATAGATGAATCTATTAACCCGTCGTGGCGTACGGCCCGCTCCCATGAGAGTAGTGGAATAAACCACCCCGCTCGCGAATATAAATTGCGAAGCGGTCACACACAGTCATGCACATTCAAACAGTCCACCCCGACTACATTGGGAAAATAAGTACTCAAGTAAATGACAAATTTCTCTTTTACGGGTCACAAAAATAGTATTTAAATCCTTTCCAGAAATCCATTTACCAATTTCAACAAGGTTTAAACACTTTACTTTCATCAATAAGTTACAAGTACGGCAAATAAAACATGCTTTTGGGTCCTAGACTACTCGGACATAAACATAATAGTAGTTACGCACGGACTCTCGTTACCTCGTGCGCACGTAGCCCCTCACAAATAGTAGCACATATTTAATTATATCACCTATGGGGACAATTCCCCCTTACAAGGTTAGAAAGGAGGCTTACCTCGCTCCGAAGATTCATAACCGGCCTCCAAGCCCCTCCGACGACTCAAATTGATGCACAACGCCCCAAAACTATCCAAATAACGGGCAAACCAATGAACATATACTCTAATACTTATAACAATTTAACTTATATAAATTCCCAACTCCGCTCGAAAAGTTGACAAAATTAACCCTCGGGCCCACGTGCTCAGATTCCGAAACTTTTCGAAGATAATGATTTACCCACAACCTCGCAAACTCAAATATATGATTTTCTCTCAATCCCATGCCCAAATTCATGGTTAAAATCTAAAAATACACATTCTAGGTCTTTGTTCAAAAATCCCAAATTCCCACCAATTTCCTGTCTAATCTATGCATAATCAAAGTGTTTTAACTCAAAGATGGGAAGAATCACTTACCTAAAGTTGCTTGATGAAGATCCTCCCTTGAAGCTCCCCAAAATCGCCACATCAAATGAAAATGGGAGAATAATGGACAAATCCTGACTTAAAAATACACACTGCCTCCAAACCCGATCTTTGCACCTGCGGTCGAACCGCCGCACCTGCGGCCTTGCAGGTGCGCCCCAAACCTCGCACCTGCGCACTCCCCTTGCCCAGCACGGATCCGCACTTGCACTTCTCTTTCCGCATCTGCGCCTTCGCAGGTGCGGACACACCCTCAATGTGCTCCCAAGCTCTTCTTCACCCACCACACCTGCGACCACTGGGTTCACACCCGCGAACTCGCACGTGCGGCCCCTTTGCGCAGGTGCGATTGCACGAGGTAACAACTGCCTCATCTCTCCTCCCAAGCCCAAACTCGATTCGTTAACCACCCGGGGCCCCCGAGACCCTGTCCAATCATACCAACCACTTCCAAAACTTAATGCGGACTCGCTCGAGGCCTCAAATCACATCAAACGATGTCGAAATCACGAATCGCAACTCAATTCAATCTTTGTAGACTTTGAAATTTCCAACTTCTATATTCAATGCCGAAATCTATCAAATCACGTCCGATTGACCCCAACTTTTGCACATAAGTCACACTCAAAATTTCCACTTCCGGTCGGACTTCTTAAAAACCTTCAAATTTCTAACTTTATCCAAATGACTCTAAAATGACCTACGGACCTCCGAATTCACTTCCGATCGCGCTGCTAACACCATAATTACCATACGGAGCTATTCCCAGACTCGGAATCCTAAATGAATATCAATATCATTGAAATTCACTTCAACCTAGACTTATGAAATTCCTTCTAAAATGTTGACTTCCACAATACGCGCCAAAATGCTCCCGGGTCATCCAAAACCCGATCCGAACATACGTCCAATTCCGAAATCAATATACGAACCTGCTGGAACCTTCAAATCCTGATTTTGAGGTCATTTACTCAAAAATCCAAGTTTAGTCGATTCTTCCAACTTAAGGCTTCTGAAATGAGAATTTTCTTTCCACATTAACTCTAAACTTCCCGAAATTCAATTCCGACCACACCTACAAGTCATAACACCTGAAATGAAGCTGCTCATGCCCTTAAATCGCTGAACGATGCGCTAGAGCTCAAAACGACCGGTCGTGGTCGTTATAATTTCTACCTAGGACTTCCGCATCTACGATAAAGTTGGTCTATCACGCTTCTGTGTCTCATCATGTTTCTGTGGATCAAGGTCAGCTTATGTGGACATCGCTTTTGCGGTAAGCTGTATGTTTCTGTGAAGCAGCTCTCTTTCTCCTATTTCCACATCTGCGGTTGGCCTGCCACATATGCGACTCCGCTTCTGCACTGCTATGCTCACTTCTACGAGATCGCACCTACGAGAAAAATTTCGCAGTTGTTATTGCACCAGAACCAAAAATTTCCAGATTTGTTCTAAGTCCAATTTTATTCCAGAAAATCAATCTGAATCACACCCGGGCACCCGAGACCCCGTCTGAATATACCAACAAGTCCTAAAACATCATACAAACTTAGTCGAGTCTTCAAATCACATCAAACATTGCTAAATACACGAATTTCATATCGATTCAAGCCTAATAAACTTTAGAACTTCTAACTTCCACATTTGATGCCGAACCAATCAAATCAAGTCCGATTGACCTCAAATTTTGCACACAAGTCAAAATTGACATTACGAACCTACTCCAACTTCCGGAATCAGAATCCGACTCCGATATAAAAAAGTAAACTCTCAAACTTTCCAAAAATCCTCCAACTTTCCAACTTTCGCCAATTGACGATGAAATGACCTACCGACCTCCAAATCAACATCTTGACACGCTCCTATGATCAAAATCACCCTATGGAGTTATTGGAACCATCAAAAACTCTATTTCGGAGTCGTATTCATACAAATCAAGATAAAGTCAGTTCCTACGATTTAAACCTCCAATTTAGGGACTATGTGTCCCATTGCACTCTGAAACTCAAAAGGCAAACCTCCCGGCAAGTCACGCAACCACAGAATGAAATAGAGGGAGCAATAATTAGGGGTTCAGGGCTAATATTCTCAAGACGACCGGCCTGGTTGTTATAATCTAAAATTCAATGCTCTGATATCGCATCAAAATGGTAATTACGAAGCCCGTTATATATTTAATTCTATTTATCAAAATAACAAAAATTGATTAATTCAAAAATTCAAAAAATAAAAATGAAATGAAAATCTAATAATATTTTCTTTCTATCTTCCTGAATTACGCTTGACCTGTTTCCCATTCCAACGAGATACGTAGGCAACCTTCGGGTTCGGTCTCATGTTTAAAAAAAAAGAAGATAAAACATAAAAATGATTATTAAGTCAAAATACAAAAATCCCAAAAGAAAAGGGGGAACCCTTCCTCGGGTTTGGCCCCATTTATTCAAATAAACAAAAAAAGTAGAGGAAGAAGAGAAGAAAGACAAAAAAATATGGAAAAAAATATATGATCAAATATTGACTTGGTTAGTACCAACATAGTTAGGAATGTGCATGGGAAAGAACATGCTAATTGGTATGATGGAGAGGATAAGCTTCGGGTATATCATAGATTCTTGTAGTACCTCTCTATTATACCTTAGTGATGCTAAAAAAATCTCATGCTTACGGTTGAGGTAAGAACAAAGCCGACCTCATCGTTTCATGTGCATTGTGTGGTGAGCCTAGATTAAAATTCATTGCATTGCATTGTAGATCTTGAACTTGGCCCGAACGTCTGTTGAGGTGAAAGAGTAAGGCTTTGTTTAGGAAAGGATCGTAGACCTCCTTTGACCCGTTTGAGCTTTTCAATCCCACCAAATGACATTAATCCCTAGCATTCCCCCTTTGAGCCTTAATTCCCTTTCTTGCACAACCACATCTTAGCTTATACACTTTATTTGTGCTTAAGAGAATTACCCCTCTCTTGGCCTCCTTGAGCGCACTGAAAACGTGTAACTTCGGACGAAGATCAAAGTGAAGGCGACAAGCATGAAAAGGCAAAAGATGCAAAGTTCAAGACAATCAGAGACATGACTTCAGAAAAAAAAAAAAAAAAAAGGAAAACTCTGCAAGTTCAAAATGAGGACCCAATGAGAAGGAGAAACTTTTGCAAATTTGGAGGAAAACAAAGAAAAAGAAAAAGGAGAAAACTTTACAAATTCAAAGTGGGGAAATCCAACAAAAGACGGGAAAAACTCTTACAAAGCAGGAGAAACCTCAAAAGAAGAAAATAAAACCTCCAAAAGAAAGAAGAACCTCCAATTAACAAGTTCAAAAATAAGTCAAGAAAAGAAAGGGACATCAAGCCAAACAAGATCAACGTCGAAGCATGTTTTGAACACCGAAGGCTCGGACACAGTGCAACGCTTAGGGGGGATTAATCACTTTATCCTAAATGAATATCCTACCCATCTCCAAGCCTAAATTACAAGATAATAACAAGCCCTACATGATCCTATTCCAAGTGTTCTCACATTAGTGGATACTCACATAAAGGTCAAGCATATGGTATCTCAATTGCATGTATCGAATGTCATTCTGAGTGTGAGTGTGCTTCTCAAAACGTCCTAAAAGTCAAAATACCAAAATACTTCAGATATGTGTGCAAATTAGGACTTTCTTTCGATTAGGGCACTTGAACACATGAGGATAGCCAGAATTCAAAACCTTTGATTGAAGCAAGAAGAAGAAATCTTGTTGATACTTAGGGATACATGCCGTACCACTCGAAGCTATAAGAATTACCCGTAAGATGATCTCCGTTTTATAGAAAGTATATGGTAGAATTTATTATGCACAATACTAATTGTTGGTACTAACTAAAGTCAAGTTAAAAATGATGACCGATCAATAAATTAAACTCTTTCTTCACTCTTCAAATTTTCAAATATTCTCTATAGCTACAAAACATCGAAAAATGCAAAAAACAAAAAGAGTCAAGTTTTGTTGACAAAAATGTTATATTTTGTTGTAATAGAACTATGCACGGCCTGACTTCCCATGGTGGGATACGTAGGCAACCCACGTAGGGTCCAGTCTTAATATTATAATAGAAACCAAAAATCATTTTTGCACATTCAGAACTATGATGTGACTTGATTTCCTTTGGTAGGAATACGTAGACAATCCACATCAGATTCAGTCATCTTTTGCAATCGAACTATGTTCTGGCCTGATTCTATTCAGATACGTAGGCAGTCTAAGTCAGACCTTGCCATATCATTTCAAAATTCTATCATTTTGCTTCCACTGCATGCTTGAGTCATTAATAGCAGAATTCTTTCATCAATTTTCTTACATAGAAAAAAAAAATAGTAACTTCTTATTTTTCCAGGCGCCCTCCTGAACAATGAGCATTTCATTTCAAGTCAATTTTCCAGGCGCCCTCCTGAACAATGGGCATTTCATTTCAAGTTCAAATTTTATAGGCACCCACCTTCTACTACGAGTATTTTAGATTTCAAATGCTTCGATATCATTTTGGAACCATAACTACCAACTTGTTTTACATTCAAATAATTCGATATCTCTTAGGACTAGTACACAACCCAGATTTCTTTCAACAATCCAGGTGCTCCGATCACTTTGGACCGGTACATAGCCCGAATTTCCTTCATAATTTTAAAGTGCTCCGATCACTTCGGACCGATATCTAGACTGGATTTCCTCCGTATTAAAGCTCCAACCTGAGACCCTATTTCATTCAAAAATCACATATCCATCTTTCTCAAGTCAAATGGAAGCATAGTCCACACTTTGTCACTACACAACGTGGAACTATCTTCTAGCAAATAAACTGGGGCAGATTTTGAGGATGGATGTCGAGCTTTCCAACAACTATCGACGGAATATCCCATGTATCGTTCTTACGTCCCATTGACATGGAGTGTGTACGTATGTTGAACCCCCATAGTCAAAATAACACCAAGTTTTATCACAACCTAATGATGCGGCAATTTTCAAATCAAAAATCAAAATCAAATTATCCATCACTTTCCCGAACTACAATCGGCTTAATTCTCATTACATCCGATATGTAGGAAAACTCAACACAGAGTGCAGCCACATCCACAATCAAAATCCATCAACCATCCACGTCCTAGTGTTATCACAATCCGACATCGGGGCAACTTTGGAAGAAATGTCGAGATCACACGAACCTTTTCGCCCTCGAACATTTGTATTCCACTCCTTGAGGCTATGATTCATAAGTAGTATTCAATCTTCCAGAACTACACACAACCTGATTCTCGTGCAACCAGATATATGTAGGCAACTCAAATACAAGAGTTCGATCACAACCTTCAAAAACATCCTCATTCCCACACTTTCATGTCCGATCAAAATTGAGTTTGGTGTCAATTTCTTTGTCCGAAGACTCTTAGATCATCTCCGGTCAAAGAGGGGCAGTTGTTGACACTGAATTTAGACCCTCCATATCTAAAAACTAACTTTTGGAGGTTTTCTAATCATAAAATTATGAAATATGACTTTTTGCACATTATTTAACTTAATGCAATTTATTGGTAATTATTCCTATTTTTACAAACTATAAGAGTTTTTCCATTTTATTGCAATTAGTTTAATGTCACTATTTTTCTGCATTTTTTCAAATTTAAAACAATTTAATAATGAATGTCCTATTTTCAAATATTAGGATTTTTACCAATTTATTATCTTCCAAAAATAAAAAAAAATAAAAATAATAATTACTACAATATTATTGTTGACACTCTAAATAAATACTACAAGATTTATTAATTAATTAAATATTTTTTCATTTATAACACATTCTATTTAATTACATGGAAGCCAATAGAGTTTAATTTAAAATACGAATCATGTTTGGTCAAATTCAATATCCCGTCCACGTCCGATGTGATGACACATTTTATGTGTTATCTAATGTGTGATACATGCCATGACAAATCATATCAATGTGACATGACATTGATGTGTCTAATCATAACTTTTATCTATTAGGCAATAACCATGAGGCAAGTGAAAAAGAACGATGATATTCTTTACCCAATGGATAAAGGGAGGATCCATGTTTTATTATAAATATGGGTTGGGGTCTCTCTTATCTTTTGGACACTTCACGCATACCTCACTTATATTTTTTACCATATATATTTCATTATTCAAATTTTATTAGAGCTATCAAAATGGGTCAGCCCAACTCAAGACTCGCAGGCTTTCAAATTCGGTGGTTTAGGATGGGACGACCCTCCATAAAAAATGGCCTTAAAATGGTCAGCACAGCCCAGTCCTATGAGGGCCGCGGGCTAGGGTGGTATAACGACCTGACCGGTCGTTTTGTGAGTTGCATCCCCATAACCCTCATTTATGGCTCATTTTATTCACAATAGTTGTTATGTGACTTACCGCGATAGTTGGTTTAGTTCTGGGAATGTTTCGAAATGAGTTGAGGCATTTAGTCTCAAGGTTTGAAAGCTTAAGTTGAAAAGAGTGACCGGATATGAATTATGTGTAGATGGCTTCGGAATAGAGTTTTATGGTTCCGATAGCTTTGTTGGATGATTTTGGTCTTAGGAGTATGTCCGAATAGTGATTTGGAGGTTCGTAGTTGAATTAAGCTTGAAATGACGAAAGTTGAAAAATTAGAGGCTTTAGAAGTTTAGAAGTTTAGAAGTTTGACCGAGAGTTGACTATGTGGTTACTGGTCTCGGATTGTGTTCCGGGATTTGTAGTAGGTCCGTTGTGTCATTTATGACTTGTGTGCAAAATTTGAGGTCAATCAGACTTGATTTGATAGGTTTCAACATCGATTGTAGAAGTTGGAATTTCTTAGTTTTCGTTAGGCTTGAACTGGGGTGAGATTTGTATTTTTGATGTTATTTGATGTGATTTGAGGGCTCGAATAAGTTCGTATGTGTTTTAGGACTTGTTGGTGTGTTTGATTGAGGTCTCGGGTGGAGTTCGGATTGCTATCGTATCGAAAATGGGACTTAGAGCATTGCTGAAGCTGGGAGTCTTCTAGTGTGATCGCACCTGCGAGGGGATTGACCGTAGGTGCGGCTGTTGTGGCGCAGATCAGGCCTGGAGAGGAGTGTGTAGAGGTCGCGGGTGCGAGGGTATTTCCACACCTGCTTGGCCGCAGATGCGGCGAATGGAGCGTAGAAGCGAAATTTGATTAGGGGACTATGGAGCGCAGGTGCGGACTCGCACCTGCGCGTGTGGGGTTTCTTGAGGTAAGTCACTTGTTATCATTTTTATTCAATAATTTTGGTTCCCCATTAAATTTCCCACCTAGTTTGTATGTTTTTGAGGTGTAATTTTGGGAGTTAAGGCTAGGGATTTGGAGAGTTTAATTTGGGGATTTGAGTGGTGATTTGGTATCGGAATTTGGTAAACTTGGTTTGTTTGGACTCGTGGTTGAACGGACTTCCGGATTTTGTGACATTTATTAGATTTTGAGATATGGGCCCGGGGTTGGCTTTGAGTGACTTTTTGACTTTTGATCAAGCATTTAGTATTTTCTTATGGAATTGATTCCCACAGCTTGAGTTGATCTTATCGAATTGTTTGTGGCTATATTCGAGGCATTCAGAGGCCAAAATTCGCGAGGCAAGGACTTTTTGTAGTAGAGTTTTGCACAGTTTGAGGTAAGTAACACTTCTAAACTTGGTTTTGAGGGTATGAAACTCCGAATTTCATGTTATGTGATTGATGTTTAGGTGAAGCACATTCTAGGTGATGGGCATGTGGGGTGCACCAAAAGAATTGTGACTTGGTCGATTCCATGAAAATGTATAGTTGGATAATCTTGTTGTTACCCATATTTTCACCATGTGTTAGAATAATTGAGCTGTCAGTCATGTTAGAATCCTGCTTAGGCTATATGTTGGTACTGTTGGGACCCACAGAGGTCGTGTTACATGTTAAATTATTTGCTTAATTTGCCATATTGTACTCAGTCACAACTATTATTTGCATATTATATCTCAGTCCTTGTTGTCCTTTATTGATACATCATATCATCATTGTTTGGGCTAATTATCATGATTCTTGTAAGCCCGGGAGACTGGAGAGATTAATGACTAAGTGAGGCTGAGGGTCTATTATGAGTGATATTCATGGGATCGGGTTGCACGCCGCAATAGGCTTTATTTATTCATGTCATTATTTGTCTTATTATAGCACTTGGGTTGGATCGGCCCTTCTGGAGTCTGCATATCCATAGTGGGTGCAGTTTCTAGCAATTTATTACATTTGGGCTGATCTGCCTTGATTTTATTTATTTGGGTTGGATTTGCCCTGGTTTTATTTGGATTTTGGCTGGATCTTCCCTGTTTTGTGTTAATTTTTATTGCAAAAACCTAAAATCATGTCTAAATTTCTTGTACCGTTACTTGTAGATTATGAATTTCTCAGATACCATTGTCATATTTTTCTGAAACCTTCCATACTGTTTATGCTATATGTGGACTGTAATACTCAAACCCGTGACTACTTTCAGTCCAAAGGTCAGATTTTTTACTTATTAAGTTGGTTGTACTCACACTACGCCCTGCACCTCGTGTGCAAATCCAGGTGTTTCCAATCACGGTGGTTGCTGATTCATGGAGTTCAAACATTCGGAGATCATTGAGGTAGCTGCTTGGGTGTCCGCATGTCGTGACTCTCCTCCCCTATCTTTTAGTTTATTTATTCAGTTCTACTTTCTAGATAGTATACCGAACTGTGTCATTATGTAGATGCTCATGTACTTAATGACACCCTGATTTTGGGAAAACTTATGTATTGAGTTATGAAATTCTATCCCGTTTTATGAGATTTTTATTTACTTAAACTGTTTTAGTATATTTCAAAGTTGAAGGTGTTGAAAATGTCTGAGTAGACAGCTTGCCTAGTATCATAATAGGCGCCATCACGACAGGTTGGGTTTTGGGTAGTGCCAAGTTGGTATCAGATCTTAGGTTACATAGGTCTCACGAGTCATGAGTAGGTTTAGTAGAGTCTTGCAGATCAATACGGAGACGTCTGTACTTATCTTTGAGAGGCTGCCGAACCCTTAGGAAACCTTCACATTCTTGTATTCTTGTCGTGCGTATTTGTTTATTCCAGGAACTAAACTTCTGTTATTCTATTCTCTCACAAATAGTGAGGGCATGTGCTACCGACAGGAGAGATAGCCACTAGTACCACCTGCTAGGGCCACGAGAGGCCGGGGTCGCGGTAGGGGTAGAGGTGCAGCTCGTACAGCAGCTAGAGAAACACCTGCAGATCAACCAATTGCTCCAGCTCGGGAGCAGGTTCTAGATGTGGTTGAGCCAGTGGGGCCAACTCAAGCACCAGTTGTGCCCATTGTTATTCCAGGCTTTTATGAGGCTTTGGCTCAGATATTGACTGTGTGCACTAGCCTCGCTCAATCGGTTTCTGTTCAGATCGTGCCACCCATTTCTCAGGCCGAGGAGGTACTCAAACTCCTACTTCCCGTACTCCAGAGCAGGTGATGCAGGGACTTTAGGCACCGGGGGTACTACCAGCCCAGCCGGTTGCAGTTGCTCAGGCCCATGTTGGTCCTGTTATGAGTGATGATGAGCAGAGGAAAGTAGAGAGATTTGGGAGGCCCTCCATCATTCAGTGGGGGTTGAATTATAGGATGCCCAGGACTTCTTTGATAGGTGTCAGCGGATTCTTCGCACGACAGGTATTCTGGAGACCAATGGGGTCTCATTAACTACTTATCGGTTTACTGGGGTTGACTTCAGATGGTGGGAGGCCTATGAGAGGAGCAGGCCAGTCGGTGAAGCACCACTTACATGGTATGCGTTCTCCTTTATCTTCTTGGAGAAGTTTGAGCCACAGACCCGCAGAGAGGAGCTGCATAGGCAATTCGAGCAACTATGTCAGGATGGCATATCTGCGACCCGGTATGAGATAAGGTTTTCAGAGTTGGCTTGTCATGCAGTTTGGTTGGTTCCATTAGGAGGTTCATTGATGGCCTCTACTATCAGTACCATTTTTTTATGACTCGGGAGAGTGTATCAGGTGCTACGTTTGACAAGGTGGTTAATATTTCTAGACGGTTGGAGATGGTTCGTGGCCAGGAGCATGAGGAGAGGGAGTCCAAGAGCCTCGTGGTTCAAGTGGTTTCAGTGGTGTTCCTTCTGGGGAAAGTCCTACCACAACATTGGTCATCCTTATAGGTCCGCTCAGATATCTCATCCATTTCATCATCTAGCCATGGATCATTCAGTGCTAGACCGGGCGAGTCATCTCTCAGTGCTTTCCTAGCTTAGAGTTCATCTTGTTCACCTTTAGTTCAGGGTTCATCTACACCAGGTTTTTCTGGTTCTTATTCTGGTTCACGGGGTCTGCCTCAACATTTGCACCATTTCCTGAGAGGGGATATTTCGAGTATGAAGAGTTGGGTCATGCGAAGAAGTTCTGTCCCCACCTTACGAGAGGTCCAGTTCAGTAGAGGAGTCAGGCCATGACTTTATCACCAGTTACTTCACCACCCGCCCAGCCAGCTCGAGGTGGGGCTCAGGCAGCTAGAGGTTGCCCTAGAGGGGGAGGCCGATCAGGTGGCAGACAGACCCGATACTATGCTATTCCTTCCAAACCAGATGTTGTTGCTTCAGACACATTGATCACAGGTATTGTCTCAGTATGCCACAGGGATGCTTTTGTATTATTTGACCCTGGTTCCACTTATTCGTATGTATCATCATATATTGCTCGTTATCTAGATATGCCCCGTGAGTCCTTAGTTTTATATGTTCATGTCTCTATGCCGGTGGACGACACTATTATTGTGGACCGTGTATATCTATTTTGTGTAGTGACTATTGGGGATTGGAGACTAAAGTTGATCTCTTATTGCTTATTATGGTCGATTTTGGCGTGATCTTGGGTATGGATTGGTTGTCTCTATGTCATGCTGTTCTGGATTGTCACGCTAAGACCATGACGTTGGCGATGCTGGGGTTGCCAAGGATCGAGTGGTGATTTCTTATTTGAAGGCCCAACGGATTGTTGGGAAGGTGTGTCTATCTTATTTGGCCTTTGTGAGGGATGTTGATGCTGATACTCTTATTATTGACTCTGTTCTGGTGGTGCGAGACTTTCTAGATGTGTTTCCTGTAGAGCTGTCGGGCATGCCGCCCAATAGAGATATTGACTTTGGTATTGACTAGGTCTCAGGCACTAAACCCATTTATATTCCTCCGTATCGAATTGCACCATTTGAGTTGAAAGAATTGAAAGAATATTTTTAGGAACTTCTTGATAAGGGGTTTATTAGGCCTAGTGTGTTGCCTTGGGGTGCACCGGTTCTGTTTGTAAAGAAGAAGGATGGTATTATGCGGATGTGCATCGACTATATGCAATTGAACAAAGTTACAATCAAGAACAAGTATCCTTTGCCGTGTATTGATGATCTATTTGACCAGTTTTAGGGAGCGATGATGTTCTCTAAGATTGATTTGAGTTATGGGTATCACCATTTGAAGATTCAGGACACGAATATTCTAAAGACGACATTTAGGACCCGTTATGGTCACTATGAGTTCCTTGTGATGTCTTTTGGGCTGGCCAATTCCCCAGCCGCATTCATGCATCTGATAAGTAGTGTATTTCAGCCTTATCTCGACTCGTTTGTCATAGTATTCATTGATGATATCCTGGTGTACTCACGTTTCCAGGAGGAGCATGCCCAGTATTTGAGGATTGTACTACTACGGCTGAGGGAGGAGAAACTTTATGCCAAGTTCTCCAAGTGTGAGTTTTGGCAGTTCGGTGGCGTTCTTGGGGCACGTGGTGTCCAGTGATGGGATTAAGGTGGATCCAAAGAAGATAGAGGTGGTTTAGAGTTGGCCCAGAACGTCCTCAGCTACGGAGATTCAGAGCTTTCTCAGCTGGACGATTATTATCGTTGCTTCGTGGAGGGTTTCTCGTCTATTGCATCACCTTTGACCAAATTGACCCAGAATGGCACTCCTTTTAGGTGGTTGGATGAGTGTAAGGATAGCTTTAAGAAGCTCAAGACTACCTTGACCATATCTCTAGTTCTAGTTTTGCCTTCAGCGTCACGCTCTTATAAGTGTATTGTGATGCTTCTCGGATTGGTATTGGGTGTGTCTTGATGATTAAGGGTAGAGTGATTGCTTATGCTTCGCGTCAATTAAAGCCCCATAAGAAGAACTACCTTGTCTATGATTTGGAGTTGTTGTCATCGTTCATGAATTGAATATTTGGAGGCATTATGTGTGTTTTATGAGGTATTTACGGATCATCAAAGTCTCTAGCATTTTTTCAAACAAAAGGATCTAACTTGGAGGCACCGGAGATGGTTGGAGCTGCTAAAGGACTATGATATCACCATTCTGTATCATCCGGGGAAGGTCAATGTTGATGAGAGACCTCTTGCAGTTGATGTCCAGGCCTTGGCCAACCAGTTCGTGAGATTAGATGTCTCGGATCCCATTCGGGTTCTAGCTTGTGTGATGTCTCGGTCTTCCTTATATGATCGCATCAGAGAGCGTCACTATTATGATCCCCACTTGCTTGTCCTTAAGGACACGGTTCTACACGGTGATGCCAAGGATGTTACTATTGGGGATGATGGAGTGTTGAGGATGCAGGGTTGGATTTGTGTGCCTAATGTAGATGGGTTACATGAGTTGATTCTTTAGGAGGCCCACATTTAGAGGTATTCCATTCATCCGGGTGCCGCGAAGATGTACTAGGACTTGAGGCAGCACTACTGGTGGAGGAGCATGAAGAAGGATATAGTGGGCTTTGTAACTCGGTGCCTTAACTGTCAGCAGGTAAAGTATGAGCATCGGAGACTGAGCGGATTGCTTCAGAGGCTTGAGATTCTGGAGTGGAAGTGGGAGCACATCACCATGGATTATGTAGTTGGACTCCCAATGACTTCGAGGAAGTTTTATGTTATTTGGGTGATTGTGGATCAGCTGACCAAGTCCACGCACTTCATCCTAGTTAGGACTACTTATTATTCGGAGTGTTTGGCGGAGATTTACATCCACGAGATTATTCGCCTTCACGGTGTGTCAGTATCCATCATTTCAGATCAGGGCATGTAGTTTACATCGAAGTTTTGGAAAGCCGTGCAGAAGTTAGGCACACAGGTTGAGTTGAGTACAACATTTCACCCTCAGATAGAGAGGCAGTCCTAGCGCACTATTCAAATATTGAAGGATATGCTACGGGCTTGTGTCATAGATTTCGGGAGTTCATGGGATCAATTTCTGCCGCTCGTAGAGTTTGCCTACAACAACAACTACCAATTGAGAATTTAGATGGCTCTGTATGAGGCTTTGTATGGGACACAATGTCGGTATCCGATGGAATATTTTGAGCCGGGTGAGTCTAGGCTATTGTGTACTGACTTGGTTTATGATGCTTTGGACAAGGTTAAATTGATTCAGGATTGGCTTCACATGGCGCAGTCTAGACAAAAGAGTTACGCCGATCGGAAGGTTCGTGATGTTTCTTACATGGTTGGGGAGAAGGTACTACTCAAGGTTTCACCCATGAAGGGTGTTATGAAGTTTGGGAAGAGATCCAAGTTGAGCCCTCGGTATATTGGGCCATTTAAAGTGCTTTAGAGGATTGGGAATGTGGCTAACAAGCTTGCCTTGCCGCCTAGTTTGTTGAGTGTTCATACAGTATTTGGTGTTTCTATGCTCTAGAAGTATGTCGGCGATCCGTCTCATGTTCTGGATTTCGGCACTATTCAGCTGGATGGTGATTTGACTTATGATATAGAGTCGGTGGTCATTTTGGATCGGCAAGTTCAAACTTTGAGGTCAAAAGACATAGTCTTAGTAAAGGTGCAGTGGAGAGGTCAGTCAGTTGAGGAGGCTACTTGGGAGATCGAGCGGGAGATGCAAACCAGTTATCCACGCCTATTTGAGACTCCATGTACGTTTCCAGACCCGTTCGAGGATGAACGTTTGTTTAAGAGAGGGAGGATGTAACGACCCAACCGATCGTATTGAGAGTTGTAGCCCCGTTATCTCATTTACTGCTTATTTTATTCATAATAGTTGTTATGTGACTTTTCGGGGTGGTTGGTTCGGTTCCAGGAATGTTTCGGAATGAGCTGAGGCACTTAGTCTAAAGGTTTGAAAGCTTAAGTTGAAAATGGTGACCGGATGTGAATTATTTGTAAATGGCTCCGGAATGGAGTTTTGATGGTTCCGATAGCTACATTAGATGATTTTGGACTTAGGAGTATTTCTGGATAGTGATTTGGAGGTCCGTAAATGAATTAGGCTTGAAAAGGCAAAAGTTGGTAAATTAGAGGCTTTGGACATTTAGAAGTTTGACTGAGAGTTAATTATGTGGTTACCGGGCTCGGATTGTGGTTCCGGGAGTTGGAGTAGGTCTGTTGTGTCATTTATGACTTGTGTGCAATATTTGAGATCAATCAGGCTTGACTTGATAGGTTTCGGCGTTGATTGTAGAAGTTGGAATTCCTTAGTATTCATTAGTCTTGAAGTCAGGTGCGAATTCGTGTTTCTTATGTCTTTTGATGTGATATGAGGTCTCGACTAAGTTCCTATCGTGCTTTAGGACTTGTTGGTGTGTTTGGTTGAGGTTTGGGGGCCTCAAGTGGAGCACTGCTGAAGCTGGGAGTCTTCCAGTGTGATCGCACCTGCGGGGGGATTGGCTGAAGGTGCGACACCGCATGTGTGGCTGATGTAGCGCATATGCGGCCTAGAGAGGAGTGTGCAGATATCACAAGTGAGAGGTTATTTCCGCACCTGCGTGGTTGTAGATGCGGCGAATGGAGCGCAGAAGCGGAATTTGACTAGGGAATTGTGGATCACAGATACGGAGGAGTTAGGCAGGTGCGGACTCGCACCTGCGCATATGTGATCGCAGAAGCAGAGGCAGTGGTGTCTTGGTAAATCGTAGAGGTGGGAGATTTCTCTCTCACCACCCAATCATCCCTCCGTGAGAGGTCGCGATGGCACCTAGTCTCTATGACTAAGTAAGCCTAACATTTGCGGAATAACAACGAATATAAAAACATAAATCTAAACCACTAACAACAACAATAATGAAATAATTGATAGAAAATCCTCTCGGCATATACAACAAAAACTCTAAAAAATACATACGGAGTTTTTCCAAGACCCGGAACATCATAGGTCACAAGCTAGGAATTTACTAATTGTTCTATACATTAGTATTTAGAAGTAGTAGAGGAAGAACTACACAAGGGATAGAGGGGGACTCCTAGGCCTGTGGACGCGACAGATATACCTTGAAGTCTCTGTAGCAGCAACAAGTGCTTGACTAATAACGAGGGTGGAGCGATGTACCTGGATCTGCACATGAAAACATGTGTAGGAGGGTAGCATGAGTACACCACAATAGTACCCAGTAAGTGCCTAGCCTAACCTCCGTCGAGTAGTGACGAGGTCAGGTCAGGTCCACTGGTCAATAATAAATAAGGCAGGTAATATACAGTATAATATTAACAGACTAGAATTTAACAAAAGGAAACTCAGCAAAACATAGAACAACACACATGTTAAACAACGGGGAAACTCCCGAGATACTGTCTAGTAGTCCCAAAATAAATATGCAGGAAGAACTCCTGAGGTACCGCCTCGTAGTCTCAAAAGTAAACCGTCCTGTAGTCCCAAAAGTAAACATGCAGGGGGGTCTCCGGAATACCGTCCCGTAGTCCCAAAGTAAATACGCAGCTCAAACAAATGAAGATAATAGTTACAATAAGAAAATCTACAGTTTAAACAAGTACAAGTCCAGAAAAGAAGCAGGAATCCACTAAGGATGCTACAAAGCGTTCAGGTAAGCAATTAAGACACATAGACATGCTATTCTAGGATAACATGATAACTACACATGCTAGTATACTCAGTTAAGATGAAAGCCGGTAATTTCTCAGTAAAAATCAGGTTTTGCAACAAATAGCCCGTGTACGCACTCGTCACCTCGCGTACACGGCACTCACATATCATAACAACACCAAATCCTAAGGGGATTTCCCTCGCACAAGGTTAGGCAAGCCACTTACCTCGAACCAAGCTCAATCAATCGGTAGCAATGCTTTTCCCACGAATATCCGACTCCGGATGGCCCAAATCCAGGAAAAATCAATTACATACCATAAATATATCGATAGAAAACTAATTTAATTAAATAAATCTAATATAAAGCAAGAAATTTGGAAATCGACCCATAAAGCATCCCCGGGACCACATCTTAAAAACAGGTAAAAGTCACAAAATATGAACACCCATTCACTCATGAGTCCAACACACAAGAATTACTCGAATCTGACCTCAAATCGTCTTCCAAAACTCATAATTTTAGTCTAGGAAGTTTCTACAATCCCCCCCCCCTCCAAATTTCCAACCCAAATCCCTAATTAGATGATAAAAATAGTAATAGATTCGTGAAATATAGTCCAATCTGAGTTAGAATCACTTACCCCAACAATCTCCTTGAATAATCCTCGAAAATCCGCCTCACACTGAGCTCTCAAGTCCCAAAATTAAAAATGGGAATCAAACCCTCGAACTTGATCTTTTCTGCCCAGTTATTCCGCATTTGCGGTACTATCGCACCTGCGACGCCGCACCTGCAGAAATTTCATCGTAGGTGATGATACCCAATTTTTTCCATATTATTTTAAATGTATATATATATACTTTCAAAATAGTATATTTGCATCATCATTTAGTTTATAAACCTATATAAGCATTTTTCATAATTTTCCATGATTTTTAGAAACCCTAAACTAATTTCTTTTTACATTTTTATTATATAAATATCCAATAATTATCCTTCAAATTATTTTTATGATGATTTAATCATCCAAACTTATTATTTATACCAACATGTATGTTTTATAATATTTTACTTCATTTTTCATAATTATATTTACATTTTTAGGCTAATTGCATATTTTTACAATAATAGCATATATTCATGTATAATTACATTATTTATGCCAAAATAACTTTTTATATTTTTTTATAATGTTAAGTTAATTTTTTCAATAATTTTGGTGCACAAATGTTTATTCCATTATGTCCTAATTAGCGTATCTATGTTTTTTGGAATTGCATGACTTGATATAGTCCCTTGACTCTCTTCATGTGTGATTCTGCCTATAGCATCAACCTCTCTAGCATTGTCTCACGCCTAAACTGTTAGTTCTGAAAAATGTCTTTGTATCTAGCTTGGGCAATTTGGACAGTTTGTAGCATGTTTAGCTTAATGTATTCACAATTTGAGTGTTTGCATTGGCTATGTGGCCTAATCATGTTTCCTGCCTGATTCTGAATTTCTATAGTGAATAATTTATGTTATTAGCATGCCCTAATCTGTTAAGACCTTCACTCTTGTTGTAATTTTCTCATATGACTATGTTTGTCACTTAGTATGTTCTTACCCTGCCAATTCTGTATCCCTAGCAGTTAATTATCTTAGATTAATCTCTCCTGACTTATTTTCCCTTATAATATGTGATTCAATCTGCTTTGTTGGTATAGGTTGTACTGCTTAATCCCTGTGTTTAGCATAATGTGGTCTTTTAGGTTTGAACTTGTTGCATTAGTGATAACTGTTTGTCTTACTAGCATAATGCTTGTTTCCTATTAACTTTGTAATCTCACAAGTTTTAAGACTCCTTGCCTCTTATAAGCATACCCTGCCCCAATGTGTTAAGTGAAAACTTGTAGCATTAACTTGTCTCTTGAGTTCATGCACTTTCTGTGTTGATATGTTCATTATGTGATCACTTTGTAATGTCTGTTTACTCTTCCAAACCCTGTTACTTTACTACTATTTTCATTGGTTGTTTCCCCATTCTGAGTCTCTAATTCCTGGCCGGCTGAAAGCCAAGGCCCCTCTAAAGCTTCTCTATTAACCTCCCTAGTGTGAGCACTGCACGGGGTCCACTTTGAGGCCCTTGTGAACTCTGACACACTTGGGCCTAAGGTTCTTGGACATTTTCTTCTTGACTACTCAACTCTGCCCTCTCTATGCCTACTGAATAAGCCAATTGGCTTGTGTAAATGAGTGTTTTCCTAGATCCTTTGATCAACTATGGTTGTTGGGTATAATCCAAGTTCTCTTATGGTTTCTGGGCTATGTGAAATCTGTGTGGAAACAAAATTGATGGCCTGACTGAGTTGGGTACACTTTGGGCCTGTCTTAGGCCCACTATAGTTATTTGTAACACTTTGTAATTATAACGATTGGGGTACTAGTAAATTGGGAAAATGGGTCTATTGTAATGTTTGCATGAAAGGATAGAAATCCTGCCTATAGGATGTGAGTGTTCAATTTGTTCAACATGCTCTATTTCTGTGTGTTTGTTAGATTGCATGCCTATAGGACGTAAATAATCTCACCTGCTCACATGTTCATTTCCCACATGTTATTATCTGCCTATTATGCTACAACACAGTAATTATTTGTTCAAATTTCTTCATGTTAGATATCATGCCTATAGGATTACATTGAGTAACAAATACCCGCTCTTTAAAATATTCACGTAGATATCATGCCTATAAGAATATAATAAAATTAGCTATTATTACTGTTATTCCTATTAAATTGCTCGCCTAGAAAGCATGCCTATAGGAATGAGAAAATAATAACTAGTTTCAATTGCCAGTTCTTAGAAATCCTGCCTATAGGACCCTGTTGTTCGCCTAAAAAGTATGCTGATAAAATCAAGCGCTGGCAATTTTGAACTACCAAATGTCTCACTACTTTATTGCGCAAACAATTTAGAAAGAATGCCTATAGGATTTGTAATACCTGCAATCTGCAAATTCGTTGTTCTAAGAAAGCAACACTGCCTGTATGTTTTAAATTTAGAATCACATAGAAGCCATGACTATAGGACTTAAGGACTATATTTCGTATTAATTCTGGAATTTGTCACCTGCCTAATGGGTAAAACCTGTTTGCATGCATTTGTTTCCTACATGTGGAGGATAACTTGAGCCATTTATTTCCCTTATGTGTAGTCCTATATGTTTTGAATGTCGATTAGATTTATCATTTTGAGCAACCTAAGTTAAGTCTAGAACTACCCAAAATAGAGGTCTAAATGCCTCATGAGCCATAGACATGGGACGGGTAGTGCACGCATAAGGCACGATTTAGAATCAACTAGTGCGCTTTAGGTAAAAACTTAAATATAGTAATCGTGTAGCAGGAGATGGTAGTCTGTGCCTGCTGAATAATATGATTAACACCCCATCTCGAGGGAGTTACGAAGTATTATTTATGTTGCACCGGGTGATCCTTTAGTCTAAAAAACTTAGGACCCTCCCCCCCCATTTATCTTTGAATCAAGTGTTTGTATTTATTCCAAGTCTTTTAACAATAAATTTTCCCAAACTTCTTGCTTTCTTCATCTTTGTTTGTCTGACTAATTCATTTAATTCGAGTTCGGTCGGGACCCATAATTGTGGACCTTGAAGAGTGCCTAGCACCTTCTCCTCGAGGTAATTCGGGCCCTTACCTATTCTTTGGTGATGCAAACTAGTAAACCCGAGTCATATGCATATAGGTTCCCTAACGCACCTTAAACGCGTTAGGTGGCGACTCTCTCTTTTAACACTTTCTTAAAGGAGTTGTCACATGTCAAAATCTGATTTCGCGAGAAAAAAGGGGCGACAGCATGTCAACTCTGCTGGAGATATTTTTTTTAGGCTCTTACCATAGCGAACTTGGTCTATATGAATTAGTATTCTTTGATAAATGTGTTTCCTTATCTCTTATTATTTTGTTACATGAATATCCCGCTTCTGTTTCCCTTTTCATTGTTGCATGCGCATCCTTTCCCCTATTTTCCCTTTATTTGAATAAATATGCAAATATCTGCTCAATTTGGTTATAACATGCGTTTTCCTTTATTTCTAGTCATGTTTGCTTGCTCCAATACATTTTTGTTTTAAGAATTGCTACATCATGTCTCTCCCCATCCTTACTCCCCGTTTACTTTATTACAAATTCCACATTGTGCGAACTAACTTCTTCTTGTTTTCCTTTCTTTTTATGGCTTTACATTTCATTTAATACTGCATTTACTGTTTTTATCATGCAAAATATTTGACAACGTGTTGTTTTACCTTTGCATGAAGCATGCTCCACATCATATTCCACTCATGCGTAATTAATACCATAGTGGCACTTGATGAGTATCCACGCTCTTCCTAAATTACCTTTTAAATTTGGAAAGGCTTATTTGCGGTAAAACTAGTCGATCAGCGGTACAGTCGACGGTTTTGTGCCTTCCCTCTCAAGTTGTCCGCTTAAGGGTACTGGTCTAGACTCTTCTAGAAACCCCCACTCTAATATTAACTGTGCATGCATCATGTTCAAACCTAGTATCGGTTAGAATGCTGTCCATGTAATAACCCGCTAAGGCAAGCCTTGTCCAAAGTTCGCCGAGATTTCCATAATACCAAGGGACATAATCACGATATGTGCATTATTTGGAGAAAACATGCGAATATGTTGATCATTTAACGTGTAAATGGCCAAATCCGGTGGGGGAAAGGGCTAACTTTATTTGTTTTGCAGAAATGAGGCACGAAGTCTCCAGGTTCGGTATGGTTCAAAGTATCCCACCTTTGCTGCTGGATTGGTGGGAAAATCTCTCACCAAGTGACAAAAACCATGTGAAGAGAGTCCTCGGGAATTTACCCTCTTTGTTAGACATCCAGCCAAACAATGCATTAATTGAGGCCGCCACCATGTTTTGGGATGAGAAGAGAGTCGTCTTTCATTTTGGCGACATAGAAATGACTCCCCTTTTAGAAGAAATAGGAGGCTTCGCTGGGCTCCCATGGGATAGCCCTGGTTTGTTGGTGCCAGAAAACCGCACTTCTCGAGGTTTCTTGAAAATGATGGGTTTCAAGAAGAATGATGGGTTAGTCTGTCTGAAGAAATCTTACATACCATTCGAGTTCCTTTATGAGCGTTATGGGAATATCAAGTCATATCACCTTTACCATGATGAGCTTGCCATCACTTCTCAGGGATGGACACACCGCCGGGTTTTTTATTCATTATCTATTTTTTAGGGATGTTGGCATTCCCAATATAGGGAGAAAGGATCCACACTCGCCTAGCTATGGTCACTAACACCTTAATGGAGGGGATTGAGGGGCAAAATATACTATTGTCCCGATGATTTTGGCTGAGATGTACCGGGCCTTAGACCGTTGCAAAAAGGGGTATAGGCATTTCAAGGGTTGCAATCTGTTGCTGCAAGTATGGCGTTAGAACACCTTCAGAGAGGAGAACATCGTCAAGAACTTCCGCGACGACCATGGAATGACCACATAGCCTATCACCATCCGTAGAGAATGACTTTTATCCCAGACAGGTTTGCACAACCGGGGAACGTTGTGAGCTGGGTACATTTCTTTAGCAATTTGACTTATGACCAGGTACATTGGATGTTCGAGTGGTTCCCTAGCAGTAAGTTCATCATCAGGTCGAGAGAGGCTCCTCATCTAGTGCTAATTGGATTGAGAGGAATCTATCCTTATGCTCCTATAAGGGTTATGAGGCAAGCTGAGGAGAAAGAAGGTTATACCACGAGTTTCCAAAATGGTTCAGTACAAAGCATACTTCCAGGGGAACGCCATTCCATTCAAGTTTGAGGCACAACACATGTGGCATCAAAAGATCATTGTGGAGAAAGATACCATCGAGCCAGATTCGTATCACGCCGGCCATCTGTACTTCTACCCATCATGGTTGATAGATGACGTAGCGGGAGATTCTAGCCAAGGGTCAATTTGAGGAATAGGGTCATAGACGACGCTGCTGAAGCACAAGTCAAATACATGAGGTTTCACCAAATGGTTTTTGAGTCTAAAGCCAGACATTTGGAATAACATAAAGTGGACATGGAAGCAATCAACGAGTGGAGGGGAATCGCTACTAAGTCAACAGAAAGGTTGGAGTATTTGGAGCAGGGGTTGATGGAGCTCGAAGGAAAGATGAGGAAGAGGATCTCGGACTGTCAGAATGCAGAGGGAAACGAAGGAGGACATCTAGAAAGGGCATATCTGCTGCTGGACATACGCGACCTGGAGAACCTGATTGATGGAGCAAAGGAAGGCCAAGCATGGAGAAGGTCCCTCTGGGACCAAATAGATTAGGAATAATGTTTTACTTGCTTTCTAGATTCGTTTTAATCTTTGGTTGTAATAAGAAAAATGCCATTAGTAACTTTTTAAAGTTATTGTCATTTAAGTAGGGATTTGGTCCATTTATCATATTAATGAAATGACACAACTATTGGCATTGAGTTTTCTCAAAATCTATATGTCGCTAGGCCTACCTCGGACACAACGAGGTCCCCAATTAGGACGTGAATTTATAATTCCTTATATATGTTTAAATACCGCAAATATCCTTTTAATACTCCTTACTGACTTGTTTACCTTTTTGTTTTCTTTGTTTATTCCCACCCCCTAAGGTTGGTTCGTGCATACTGTCATCATCAGCATATCATACCAGATCTTGAGGTCCTCCACCTCCTCTGCCTCCAAGTGATCCTAAATACAAGGAAAATCTAAAATGGAGGGTATGAGTGGTATCAGGAAAGACATTGCTATGCATATAGAGAATGTTGAAACTTTGGATGGTCAGAGTGCTCTGGCATAGAATGACTTGGTTTTATGGTTAAAACAGAAGATATTGGAGGTACAAAGGGAACTTGAGCAGGTCCATAACTTGGCAAACCTTGCCCTTACCCTGAATGTTCCCGACATCAATCAACAAAATGCCCAAAACATAGCACCTCCTCAGAACGCACAAAACCAGCACCCGCAAAATCCTCCCGCACCTCATCAATATGCCACGCCTCCCCAAAATCATAATCCTCCACCAGTACCAACTCCTCCACAGCATCACCGTCATCTGACCTAGTACCTACAAATCACCACCTACCACACTCCTCAAAATGCACCACAACCCACTCATTATCCCCAAAACTCAACCAACGACCATCACTATGCCCAAATTCTTGGAGTCCACCAAAGTAACCCTATATACGTGGAAACCTTACCTCACACTTCACAACAATCCCTGTATACACCGTAGTCCGTCGAGAAGGACCTGCTCATCAAGAACATGGCGGAGGAACTTAACAAGCTTACTAGTCGAGTCCAAGGCGTCGAGGGTGGTAAGGGCATTGAAGGATTATGAGGATTTGTGTATTCAGCCGGACGTAGAACTGCCGGAGGGTTACAAACCTCCTAAGTTCGGAATGTTCGATGGGACAGGTGATTCGAAGGTACATTTGAGGACATATTGTGACAAGCTCGTAGGGGTTGGTAAATATGAAAGAATTCACATGAAGTTGTTCATGAGGATCCTCACTAGAGACCCTCTGTCCTGGTACATCAGTCAAAACCCAAAGAAATGGGTTAACTAGGTAAGCATGGCGTCATATTTTATGGATTGATTTAGGTTCAATACAGAAAATGTGCCAGACGTATTCTATATTTAGAATCTTAAAAAGAAGCCAACGGAATCTTTCTGCGAGTATTCTACTTGGTGGAGGTCGGAAGCTGTGAAAGTAAGGCCAGCACTGGAAGAAGAACAGATGAATAAGTTCTTCGTCCGAGCTCAGGATCCGCAGTATTATGAGACTCTGATGGATATTGAGAACCATAAATTCTCCGACATCATCAAATTGGGAGAAAGAATAGAAGAGGGGATTAAAAAAGGAATGGTAACAAAATTTGAGGCACTCCAGGCTACAAACAAAGCCTTGCAGTCCGGCGGCATTTCTAAAAAGAAGGAAGTAGGGGCAGTGACGTTGGTCCAAGGTTCAAAGTCTCCTCTCACATACCAAACACCCCCACCCACATATGAGCCTTCACCTCCCAGATACCAACAACCCGATTCCGCTTACCATACTTATAACAATCAGCCAGCATACTACCACTCACCACCAGCCCGCCAAAACTACCAAAAACCTAGACCAAATTTCGACCGCAGATCGCCCAGAAAATACATATTTCTAAACTCATGACCAATTGTACGAGAGACTGAAGGCTGCAGGTTATGTCACTCCCATTCCCGTTGTTGCCGTGGAAAATTCCTCCTAGTTGGTCAACCCAAACAAGACACATGCTTACCATTCGGGCATGAAGGGTCACACTTTTGATGAATGTCGCACTTTGAAGGATATAGATTGACATCAAGGTTATACAACCAAAGAGGTTGCACCTAATGTATGAAATAATCCTCTCCCGGATCAGAGTGGGGAGGGGTAAATGTGATAGAAACCGATGAAGAATGGGATCCGGAAGGGTCAATTGGGCTTATTTGTGAAGGGTATAGTCCTAAAATACCTCCAATCACTCTCACACCTATTGTGGTACATGTACAGTCACTGATTAAGGTTGATTTAGCTGCACCAATTCCGTTTGAGGTTGAAGTAACAACACCCTCAGCCACGCTAACTCCGTTCGAAGTAGAAGTGACAAAACCCTTCACCATAATGGTAGAACCTACACCGTCCTTTAAGTACAATACTACACCCTGGGACTATGCTGCAAAAGCGAGAAGGAAAGGAAAGGGGAAAATGGAAGAAACCGGTGCAGCACAAGGTATGACCAGGACTGTAAGGTTTATACGCCCGAGCATTTAGAAGGAACAAGTAAAGAAGCCGCCTCCAAGCCTCCTATCATTGAAACTGGCCTGGATGATCTTTGGAGAAAGGAGCAAGCAAGGGAATATTATGTGGTTGATCATCTGAACAAAACCTCTGCTCAGATATCCATTCTATCACTACTACAGAATTTTGAAGCGCATAGGAATGCGTTGATGAAAGTGTTGAACGAAGCTTATGTACCCAAAAATATTACTAGTGGAGAGATGACCAACATGGTAGGACAGGTATTGGAAAGCCATAAGATCACTTTTCACGAAGATGAATTGTCTCCAGAAGGATTGAGTCACAACAGGCACTGCATATCACATTACAATGCGAAGATAAATTTATTGCCAGGGTCTTGATAGATGGAGGTTCAAGTACCAACATCTGTCCATTGACCACTTTGAAGATATTGGGCAAAGGTTTGCATGAGATACGAGCAGGAACTATGAACGTGAAAGCATTCGATGGGTCTCAAAGGGCCACGATTGGGGAGACCAACCTCTGTTTGCAGATGGGTCCAACTTGGTTTGATGTTGAATTTCAAGTGCTAGACATATCCGCCTCATACAATCTGCTGTTGGGACAACCTTGGATACACGTTGTTGGGGTCGTAGCCTCTACTCTGCATCAGGCTGTGAAGTTCAAATAGCACCATCAAGAAGTGATCATCCATGGAGACGGGAGTAATCCTATTTACACCAATCAGACTGTTTCGGTTGTGGAGAATAGAAGGAAGTTGGGTGGAGAGACTTACCATCGCATTGAGCATGTCAACAAGATTGAGAAAGATAAATGGTGGAGTAGCAAAATAGAGAGCATATTGGCATTGACAGGATATGAACCTGGTAGGGGTCTCAGTAAGAATCTCCCGGGCATCACTAAATCAATACAGCTAAAGCGGCACGTCACGACTTTTGGACTTGGATATCAGTACACCTGGCAGGAGTACGATGATTGGTGGTCGCCATGGCAGGGTCCTATTACCCTCTTGAGCAGCCGATACAATATTTGAGCCAATCCTTTCATCAGGCCGACATGATATGGGGATCCGAAGAAGATGAAATTCTAGCTGGCTTGAGGAATATATTTTTTAAAGATGAAGACATGGATTGCAATGCAATAGTTGAGGAGGAGGAGGAAGGCATCATCATTCAGACCGTGGAGAAATGAGCTATTCTCAGGAACTCGACCGCTACACCATCATGGGCCTGCCAAGTTCCGGGCATTATTATTACTTATCCTGATGAACCAACAACTGTGACATGTAATAATATAATGCAACATAAGTACGTTGACTCAGAGGAAACAGAAGAAGAAGATATAATACCTGATGCAATTGTCAGAGAAGTGGTGTAATGACCCGACCGGTCATTTTGGGAATTTAAGCTCATTTCGGTGGCGTAAGGTCTTGAACAGCTTCACATTGTGTACATCGACCTACGTGCGTGGTTGGATTCAGTTACCGAATAATCCGGAGTCGAATTGGAAAGAAAATTTCCATTTTTGAAGCTTAAGTGATGGAAGTTGACCAGAGGTTTGACTTTTGAGTAAACGGCCTCGGAATGTGTTTTGGGTGATTCCAACAGCTTTGTATGATGATTTTGGACTTAGGTGCGCATCCGGAATTGATTTTGGAGATCCGTAGAGTAATTTGAGGTAATTCGACGAAAGTTAGAATTTCAGCGATTTCGGCCGATAGGTGAAATTTTGATATCGGGCTCGGAATGGAATTTCGAGAGTGGCTATATGTCCGTTGTGTCATTTATGACTTGTCTGAAAAATTTGGCATCATTCCGAGTTGAATTGATAGGTTTCGACACGAGTTTTGGTATTTGAAGATTTGAAAGTTTACAAGTTTGATTTTTTGTTTGATTCGTCGTTTCGGCGTTGTTTTATGTGATGCGAGACCTCGAGAGAGCCTGTATTAGGTTATATGACTTGTTTGTGTGATTAGACGGGGTCCCGGGGGCCTCGGGTGTGTTTCGGATGTGCTTCGGGTCAATTTTCGTGTATTCTTCATTGTTGGTTCTGTCTTCTGGTTTTTCTTCTATGCGATCGCATAGGAATAGACGCGATCGCATAGGAATAGACGCGATCGCATAGTGTTCTGTGACCCACCCAATTTTTACTCTTCGTAATTGCATCATTTCATACGCGATTGCATAGCACATTTCTTGGATAGCAAACATTTTCCTTATATGCGATCGCAGCACTCCACACATGATCGCATAGCACATTTATGGTCAGTAAACATTTTCCTTCTATGTGATCACATCATTCCACACGCGATCGCAGAGCACATTTTTTTGTCAGTAAATATTTTCCTTCTATGTGATCGCATCAATCCTTACGTGATCGCATAGCACATTTTAGGCCAGTAATTATTATCCTCTACGTGATCGCACTTAAATTCTCGCGATCGGAATGCTTAAAATCTGGGTAGGTAGATTATATTCCAAAATCGAGGGTTAGGCCATTTTCATCACATTTTGACTTCTAGAGCTCGGTTCTTGGCGATTTTTGGTGGATTTTTCACGAAATTCGATTGGGTAAGTGTTCTTCGACTAGAATTAAATATATTCCATGATTTTATCTTTATTTTCATCATTTAATTTGTGTTTTGAGTTGAGGAAAATGTTGGTTTTTAAAGAAAATTTCTAAAATGAAAAATCGTGATTTGAGGGACCAAACGGTATCAGAATTTGATAAATTTTGTATGGTTGAACTCGTATTGGGATGGGTAATTGGATTTTATAAAATTTGTCGGGTTCCGAGGTGCGGGCCCGGGGGTCGACTTTCGGACCGATTTTTTGAATTTGTTACAGATTGAAGCTTTATTATCCAGAATAGTTCCTCATATGTTTTATGGGTGTTTTGAAGTTGTTCTAGTTGGTTTTGAGCCGTCCGGAGGCCTTTTCGCCCAAGAAGTCCATTTTAGAGTACCAGGTTGTTGTCTATGTGGTAAGTATCTTCCCACCTACCCCTTAGGATTTGAGTCTTCTATGTTGATTGTAGTTCGTGTACGCGAGGTGACGAGTGTGTGCTCGAACTTATTTGTGGAAAGTTGACCCTTTAGGAATCTATGGTCCTTATATTCGCCGAGTATGAATTGTCCTTGGCATGATTGAATTTCCTAATTTCCAGTTTCATCTTTATTTGTTTAAATGTTGAATTTCTTACTTTTGGATTTAATCCTATTGCCTATTGTCTCCTAATTGTCTTATCTGAAGATTTTATTTCCTTTTTACTATCATGCTATGTCTTCTTAACTGCCTATCTCTAATTGTAATTATATTCATCTCATTCTATAGTGGTTTGGTCTTAACTGAGGTTATGATTATTTTCACGTTGCTTGTCCTCAAATGAAATTGTTGAATACCCTTGAAACTGCCGACCTTAAAGGAAGTTTGGATAGACTATACCTTAGTTGACTTGCCCGTAAATAGAGTTATCGGATTCATGTTGACATCTTATTGTTAACCCGTGCATTTAGGTACGACTATTACATGGTATTTTGCTTCCTTGTTGAGCGGTTCTTAATATGCCTAGCTTTCCTTATAATGCTTATTTCTCGTGAACTAGTTTTGCTTATCTTGTGATCGAAGGTTCTTGAGTTGATGTATTTATTGCATCTTGAACTGTTGCCATTGTTATTTTTGTACTTGTTGTGGCGACGCACGAGGTTTCTGCCGTGTTGTTATGGTTATTGTGATGCACGAGGTTTCTGCTGTGCGGTTGTTGATATGGGGGTTTTCACGAGGTTTCTGTCGTGCCGTGTTTATACTTATATTGCACATGCAGCGTGACAAGGCGGTATATGTATACGTGGGTTGCGCATGTGGAGAGACAAGGTGGGAACATGCTTATGCACGTGTGGCGAAACAAGGGGGCATATACTTTACTATTGCACACGTGGCGAGACAAGGTGTGCTATGTCAGGAATTGTTTATGATACTTGTGTTGGCCTGGGGGAATTCCTTGTTGTTGATATTGTGTACTGGAACACTTACGGTGTGAGTTTATTCGTTTGGAAATTTGTGAGATGACATGTACGTGTTTCCCTTTTCTTTCCTTATACGTATGGGTTGTTGAATCATGTTAGGACACCTGCACAAGAATACACGTAGTTAAGTACTAGTAATGGATTTAGGGCTCCTTGTTGTTGTCAAGTATAGATACTCTTGTTGTACTTACCATATGGGTGGAGATGAACCAATTGGCACATAAGTAGTCCGTGCAGTTAGCACTCGAATGAGGGCGCAACATGCCAAGTGTAGGGTTTGAATATTGGGACCCGTAAACGGTGATTTGTCCGAGGTTCGAAACCTCGTGGAGATGACTACGAATTTGATGTAGAAGTGGTTGAAGTTGTTGAGACATTACCTGTCCGTGTTGTATATTCACATTCCAGATTTGTTTGTGTTCTATTCAATCTTTGTGCTGTTTCATGGTTTCAGCTGATACTTATTGTTTTTCTTCTTTATCGAATTCATTGTATTGTTAGCTATACTGCATAGCCTTTATGTGTATATCGTTTTCCCCTTTATTCCTATATTGATACTTGTTCAGTTTATTAGACCAGTGGGTGTCTTGACTAGTACTCGTCACTACTTCACCGAGGTTTGTCTTGATACTTACTGGGCACCGCTGTGGTGTGCTCATACTACTCTTCTGCACATTTTTGTGCATATCCAAGTATTGATCGGTAGTAGCTGTGCGGACTCTTGCCAAGGAGACTCAAGGTAAACCTCTCGTTGCGCTCGCAGGCTTCGGAGTCACCTTCCTATTTTGCATTTACAATGTTTTTGCTTACTCTAAACAGTTGTAATTAGAAGTTGTAGTAAATTCTATAAAGCTTATGACTTGTACTACCGGATTTTGGGAATATGCAATGTATAAAGAATTTTAGAAAAATATTTGATTTTATTATTATTTTTGTTATTCCATGAATATTAGGCTTACCTAGTCCGTAAGACTAGGTGTCATCACGATACCCAACGGAGGGAAATTTGGATCGTGAAAAGTGAAAAATTTTGAGAACAAGCCTAAGTCCAATCTGGATGAAACCGAGATAGTCAATTTGGGAGATTCTGAAATAGTCAAAGAAACACGCATAAGCATTCACCTGTCACCATCAGAAAAAAAGAGTACATTTGTTTCCTGAAAGAGTATGAAGATATTTTCGCATGGTCTTATGATGATATGAATAGTTTGAGCACATCTATAGTGGCTCATAAACTACCAACCAACCTGATGTGTCCGCCTGTAAAGAAGAAGCTCAGAAAGTTCAAGCCAGACATTATTCTGAAAATCAAAGAAGGGGTTACCAAGCAGATCAAAGCTAAGGTTCTCAAAGTGGTTGAATATCCAACCTGGTTGGCTAACATCGTGCCAGTTCCGAAGAAGGATGGGAAAGTGAGAGTATGTGTCGGCTATCAGGATTTAAACAGAGCAAGTCCCAAAGATGATTTTCCGTTACCCAATATACACATACTAATCGACAACTGTGCCAAGCATGAACTCTAGTCTTTTGTCAATTTCTTCACGGGATATCATCAGATCTGGATGGATGAGGAAGATGTCGAGAAGACAACTTTTATTACACTATGGGGAGTGTATTGCTATAAAATGATGTCGTTTGGTCTGAAGAATGATGGAGACACTTATATGAGAGACATGACAACCATTTTCCACGACATGATACATAAGGAGATAGAAGTATATGTGGACGATTCCATCATCAAATCCAAGAAGGATACAAATCACATAGCAGACTTGAGGAATTTTTTTATCAGCTTTGAAGGTATAATTTGAAATTGAACCCCGCAAAGTGTGCTTTTGGGGTCCCTGCTAGAAAGTTGTTAGGATTCATCGTCAGCTTTCGAGGATTTGAGTTGGATCCGTCAAAGGTCAAGGCTATCCGGGATTTTCCACCCCCAAAGAACAAGAAAGATGTGATGAGCTTCTTGGGGCGTCTCAATTACATCAGCCGTTTCATAGCAATCAATTGTGATCTATGAACAGATTTTCAAAATGTTAAAGAAGGATGCCGCAACAAGTTGGACTGAAGAATGTCAGAAAGCTTTTGACAAAATCAAGGAATATTTGTCCACACCACCGGTCTTGGTCCCGCCAGAACCTGGTAGACCTCTGCTACTCTATCTATCCGTACTAGACGGGGATTTCGGTTGTGTCTTGGGGCAACATGATGAGACGGGGAGAAAAGAGCATGCCATATACTATCTGAGTAAGAAGTTCACACCCTATGAAGCACGACATTCTTTTCTGGAACGTACCTGTTGTGCCCTGACATGGATAGCTTAGAAATTGAGGCACTACTTTTGTGCCTACACCACATATCTCATATGACTGGTGGATCCTCTGAAATACATTTTCCAGAAACCCATGCCTACAGGGAAGCTGGAAAAATGGTAGATAGTGTTGAGTGAAATTGACATCATCTATGTATCTCAAAAGGCGGTCAAGGGACAAGCATTAGCCGATCATCTAGCAGAAAATCCTGTAGGAGGAGAAAACGAACCACTGAAAACGTATTTTCCCGATGAAGAAGTATAATTTGTAGGGGAAGATATCACCAAAACCTACGACGGTTGGAGAATGGTCTTCGATGGGGCTGCAAATTTCAAAGGAGTGGGCATCTGAGTTGTTTTGGTATCAGAGATAAGTCAATATTATCCGGTATCTATGAAACTCAGATTTCCATGCACCAACAATATGGCAGAATATGAGGCTTGCATCTTGGGTCTTAATTTGGCCATTGACATGAATATCCAGGAATTACTGGTAATTGGTGATTCAGACCTTCTGGTACATCAGGTTCTAGGAGAGTGGGCTACAAAGAATACCAAAATACTACCATATCTATATCATGTGCAAGATTTGATGAAGAGGTTCACAAAGATAGAGTTCAAACATGTTCTGAGAATCCAAAATGAGTTTGCAGACGCATTGGCCACTTTGTCTTCCATGATACAACACCCGGACAAAAATTTCATCGACCCTATCCCAGTAAGAATCCATAATCAGCCAGCTTATTGCGCTCACGTTGAAGAAGAAACATATGAGAATCCATGGTTCCATGATATCAAGGAATACTTGGCAAAAGGAGAGTACCCGGAACATGCAAATGATACTCAGAAATATACACTCCGAAGATTATCCAACCACTTCTTCCAAAGGGGAGGATTTCTGTACAGAAGAGCTCCCGACCTAGGGTTATTACGGTGTGTTGACGCCAAGGAACCTTCCAAACTGCTCGAAGAGATACATGCCGGAACTTGCGGACCACACATAAACGGTTTTTAGCCAAGAAGATATTGAGAGCGGGATTGTTACATCTCGCATTTTTCGTACGCTAAAAGTTTCGCCTTCAATTAATTGACGCAGACCGAGGGTGAGATTATCTTGAGGTTAACATATTTCCGCTATTTATAACAAGCGATAAATAAGTTTCATGAGGGATAAAGGGTATATGAATTAAATAAAATGAGCTTCGTCGAAAGTGGCCAATTTGGGATAAAATACGGGTTGAGCGTTAATACACGATAATTATGAATAGTACTGTGAAAGGTACCATATGACGACTGTAGTATAATATATAAAGTACATTAAAAATAAGTAGAATCTTAAGTAATTTGAGATAATTTTTAAATTATGCGGGTAATTGATTAATTACCGGAAACAGGACATTACCCAGTTAACTAATAAGTAGATAAAAATTTAATAAATTAATCCTCCCCCCCCCCAAACGTGGCAGTAGGACACAAGACTAAGAATGACTCTTAGTCATTCAAAGCCTAGGTGGCTAACTAGGAACATTTGGAATTAAAGGGTAAAAGACTTGTACAATCTGATCCATTTCATTTTCATTAGACAAAGTAACCAAAATCCTTTCTTAGTTTGAATCCTTCAAGACCATTTCATTTTCATTAGACAAAGTAACCAAAATCCTTTCTTAGTTTGAATCCTTCAAGAGAAAAAGCTCAATTTCTTCAACGAACAGAAGCTTGAAAAATTCGTTCCAAGCATTTCAACAAGATGAAGCTTGATTCGTTCAAATAATTCAAGGAACAGAAGCGTAATTCCATCAAAAAATTTGCGATTATAAAAGAGTACAGTGCAACCTTCACCAAGAATATTATACGGAGTTGTCCCTACCCCAGGTATGTTAAGGCTCAACCCTTCTTTCATTTTGGCATGATTTCGTAATTACATGAGTTTGATAACGAGGCATAAAGAAAAATTCATATCCCGTAATTTACGTATATTTTTCTAGTCTCGCAAGTTACGTAAATTTTCCTAGTTTTGTAAGTTAAAATATTCTCTTTATCGGGACTTCATATTCATTTGAGTATTTCCCTTTTTTTTCAGTCAAGAGAACAGAGAATTATATATACAATATTAAAGTATTTTCATTACCATCGAGCTATAATCGATGGGCAGGCCCCTCAACCTCTGATCAGATGGTAAGTTATATACCGAGCCTAGTACGGTCGAGCACCTATGAGCGAGCCCAGTTGGCCGATAGACAGAGCCTAGTATGCCGAGCGCCTATGAGCGAGCCTACTACGGCAGAGCAATTATATATATATACCGAGCCTTATAGGGCTGGACAACTATTTTACTTATTATATTGAGAGAATTGAGTCAGTATCCGCAGGTAAGCATATGTGGAGATTACCATTTCAGTTTCAGCTTTCTGTATACTGCCTTACATACTCGGTACATTATTTTATACTGACGTCCCTTTCTGGGGGCGCTGTATTTCATGCGTGCAGGTTTAGACAAACAAACTGGTAGACCTCCTCAGTAGGCGTTTCCCGAGTTCAGCTTTATCGGTAAGCTCCCCGTCCTTCGGAGTTGTCGGTCTAGAAGTTTTGTGTACATCTCGTGTATATATGTAGATAGATTATGGGTAGGTTGGGGCCCTGTTCTGATCATAGTACATCTATTAGTAGAGGCCTGTAGATATATCCTGTCGGTTAGTGCAGTATGTTGGGCTTGTAGGCCCTGTACATATATTTTGTTGGCTTGTCAGTTGTAGTAATTATGACGGCCTTGCCGACCTAGCTTTATGTTGACATTAGTCAGCGTTAGTCTTCATTTAGTTTTATATTTTGCATCGCACATTATCTTGTAATATGGCCCATAGCCAAAGTATGACATTACATGTTCAGAGTCTCGTAGTCGCAAGTGGTACGCAAGGATAGGTGGGCCCTGGGTGCCGGTCTCTCCCCCAGGCTTGGGGCATGACAAGGATATTTTTGAATGACTATGGAAACATAATGCATCAAGTATGTCCAGAAGTTTCATCAGTGCCAAATATATGCAGATACGATACGGGTGCCACCAAATGAACTCAATGCGACAAGTGCACCTTGGCCTTTTGGCGCTTGGGAAATGGATGTTATCGGTCCGATCGAACCCGCCGCTTCAAACGGGCACAGGTTCATTTTAGTGGACATAGACTACTTCACAAAATGGGCTGAGGCTGCATCTTACAAGGCTGTAACCAAGAAAGTTGTCGCAGATTTTGTCAGGGATCGTATTGTTTGCTGATTCGGAGTGACAGAATCCATCGTCACCGACAACGCCGCCAACCTCAACAGTGATTTAATGAAGGCTATGTGTAAAAAATTCAAAATCAAGCATATGATCTCTACAGCATACAAGCCTCAAATGAATGGAGTTGTAGAGGCCGCAAACAAGAATATCAAGAAAATATTGAGAAAGATGGTAGACAACCACAAGCAATGGCACGAGAAATTACCATTTTCCTTATTGGGGTATCGTACCATAGTCTGAACATCAACCGAAGAAACTTCCTACTTGCTGGTCTACGGTACTGAAGCTGTCATCCCACCGAAGTCGAAATTCCATCCTTGAGAATTATACAAGAGCCGAACTCAGTGATGCAGAATAGATAAGAAGTCGCTACGAACAATTAGCCCTTATTGACGGGAAAAGAATGAATGCGGTATGCCATGGTCAAATTTATTAGAACAGAATGTCCAGAGCTTTCAACAAAAGGGTCAGATCTAGACAGTTCACACCGGGGCAGCTGGTGCTGAAGCGGATCTTCCCGCATCAAGATGAAGTCAAAGGGATTAACCCAATTGGCAAGGGCCCTACATGGTTCAAAGAGTGCTAACAGTAGGAGCAATCATACTTGCATAAATGAATGGAGAAATTTGTCCAAAGCCTATCAATTCCGACGCAGTCAAAAGATACTATCTTTAGATTGTTTACATTTCTTCATCTGATGTAACTGAACTATGCTCGACCTGATTCCTGTTTAATAGAGGATACGTAGCGGCTATGTGGGTTTGGTCACAATTCAATAAAATCTTCATTTTCACCATGGTCAGAAACTGGGGCAAAATTTTGAGGAGGACCCTCAAAATTCCGAAGTAAGTCCAGCCAATTTCATCATATGTAGAATGGTCAAAGAATCTCTTACTAAACTAGGGAAGAATTTTGAGAAGGGACCTCAAAATTCTAATGCAAAGAAGTCGCAATGTCTATAAAAGTGTCAGAGTCATTGGTTCATCTAATTTACTTGATATTGCATACTACTATGTTTTTAAATAAATACATTCATCAAATGCACGCATATTTTCTCGAAAACTTTATTTTTGTGAAACACCCAGATGCTACCCATGGTAACATGAGCAGGATCCCGATACAGTGCAAAGCAAAGAAAAGAAAGCATGAGAAGGCATGAACCAAACTTCCACGCAAAACTCACGATTTTTCTTTGGATGTAGGAACAAGGAATATTCACGAATACGTACCCACATCAAAATCACTATCTTCATAACGACAAAGCTGCGAAGCAAAAACACTTCTCCAACTAAGAAATGCTCTGCTATCACCCATTGTCTTTTCTTTGCATGAGTCTAAGCATTGGCTCCTCAATTTCATAAGGCTAAGCATTGACTTTCCTTTCATGAGACTAAGCATTGTCTCCTAATTGCATAAGGCTAAGCATTGCCTTTTCTTGCATGAGACTAAGCATTGTCTCCTATTTTGCATGAGGCTAAGCTATGCCTCCTCAATTGCATAAGGATAAGCATTGGCTTTCCTTGCATGATACTAAGCATTGTCTCCTAAATTTCATGAGACTAAGTGTCACGCTCCAAAAATCGAGGAGCGCGACCGGAGCTCAACCGAGTAAACCTGACTGAGCAAGCCTGTAAGGTTTCATTCTTCCCAAATTAATTCGTGAATAAAGAGGAGATAAACTCCATTAATCATACCTTGTAAATATTTTATTAACAACTTCCATTAGCAGTTTCAACCATAATATTCAAAACATTACAATTTTCTTATAGATATGAAGAAGAACATCTTTTCCAAATACCAACATTCCCAATCTAATCCCCAATATCAATCACCACCCACAACCTGTCTATGGAGCCTCTAAGTACAATTGAAGAGTAATATGGAAATGCCAGCAACAAGGCTTCGGCTATACCTCAAAATACAAAGTAAATGAATCCAAATGACACGGGACCCCAAAATGAAGTGGGGATCACCAAGTTAGCTGAAAGGAGCGTACCGCTATCACTGATCACCGCCGCCTACTGTGGAACCACCTACATCCATTAAAGATGTAGTTCCCCGACAAAAGGGACATTAGTATTGTCGAATAGTACTATATGTAAAGCTAAAAATCATCTTTAAAAATAGAATAACCATACAAGAAAAGGAAATCCACAGAAACCACAAGTCACAGTCAATAATATCTACATGCACAATTGAAACATAACACTATTCGAAATACGAAGTGATACACATTTTTAGTAGGGAGATCTTTAGCACTGATCCACAGTACCATTGTCCACAATACTAGTGTTCATGATGCCACTATTCATAATACCACTGTGCTCTTGGCACGGAGTCCGATCACGACCCAACCGGCTAGGTCATCTCCCTTGGAGACATTCTTTTCCACAACATCAATTTCTGTCTCAATTACAGCTCATTTCATAGCACAATACCACCATGTGTGCGGTATGGTGTCCGATCACGGCCCGATCGGCTAGGTCGTCTTACTCAAGACATCCAAATTTTTCATCAATCATTTCATTCCATATTTCCCACACATACTTCAATTCTTTCGGCACTAGTGGCCACTATAGTTATGTCACACTTGGCACTTGGCCGCATTGCATAATTCGTGTTCTTTACACATATTTCACATTAATATCAATTTCATCAACAAGCCTTTCAATTCGAGATGTCAAGTACACATGAGGGAAAATATGAATCATAGGCATATAGAGGCTGCCACATACCTTGGCAATTTAACACATATTCCATAACTTAAACACATCACCAAGTAACAACATAGCATAACGGGAAGCATTTGAATGCATATTACACATAATTTTTTTTACAACACAAGCACGTTTAAAATGTCATCTTAAAAATAGTTGAGTCGAGGCTTGTTTCGTAATCTATTTCATAGGCATCGCTAGGCGCAACTATATATGTTATCCACACTCTATTTCCCCAGTTTATTTAATTCATTTTCAAGTATCTTTATAGTTTATCATCGACTAAACACACTCAATCAAGGCATTTAGTACACATGCAGGTAATTAGGGGTATTAAGTACATCGAGTTGTCCTTACCCAATTGGCATGCTAGTTTTCATTTAAATTACGACTCAGAGCCATACCATTTTAATAATCAAAACATACATTAAACATCTATATTTCAATATAAGGCTCATTCGGCATAATCAAGTTTTATGAGTCTATAAGGGATAACCCGATCGCAGAGATTAGGGATTTGGGGCCGATCACACTTAAACCTACGGAAACATTATGGAATTCAATCTCGAGAGATAAATTTTAGCTCACATACTTGTTTGAGCTTTCCTTAAGTTACTACAACGCACCAGCACCTCTAGCAATAATAATCTATAAGGAGAAAGTGAAAATCGATTAATAACTAGAAAGATTACCCATGGTGTAACTCTCTTAGCAATTTCATCAAACACCCAACATGTGAAATAGACTACAAGGTCCTACAAGGGGAATTCATTATTCCCTAAACCAATTTTAACAATAACTACCCACATTAGTTCATTAATCCCATATACTACAACTTAATGCCACATGCGTGGCCTATTTCTTGTCCCCACAATATATTTGAACTCTTAACCCTTTTACATGCAAGTTCTGGAAGTAGGACTTACCCGGATGGAGGACAATCTAGTGACTATCTTCCTTGATTCTTGAAGACTTGAGCAAGATTTGAGTGATTGAAAGGCTAGGTTCTCTCTTTCTCTCTCTATGTGTTGCTCGTTCCTCTCTCTAGAATACTCAGAATTTCGCCCCAAATGAAGCCCCAAAAGTTATTTATTAAAATAGAGTCAGGTTATAAAAATAGAAAAATGGACCCTCCGACTTAGATCTGCGGTCGCATATGCAATGGCATAATGACTATGCGGCCCGCAAAGTGACTGCAAAGGTAGCCCTCAGGGGATTGAATTTTTTGACTGTGTATGCGACCAGTATGCAGTCCGTATACATGTTCTACGGTTGCATAGTGCATCGTAGAACTTCCCTTCACAAAATTCCAAGGTGGATATGCGATCAACATGCGGCCCGCAAAGCGATTATGTGATCTCATAATTGGGCCGCATAACTGGCTTCAAAATTGGCCAATTTAACTGCCTCACTCTGCAAACAATATGCGGTCCGCAGAGTGGTTATGCGGCCGCATAATGGGCCGCAGAAATTCACTCTTCTGCAAAATATTTTCCTTTAATTAAGCAACATACTGTTTAATCCAAAAAGTCCGAATTGTGGCAAGCTTGCTCGCTGAGAAGAATTTCTACTTATAACACCTAAATCTAACTTGGCACCACGAAATTCCGAGTTTTTAGGTAATAATTTTACGGGACCTTACACTAACCATTGTCTTCTATTTTGCATGAGGCTAAGCCCTGCCTCCTCAACTGCATAAGGCTAAGCATTGCCTTTCCTTGCATGAGCCTAAGCATTGTCTCCTAGATTGCATAAGACTAAGCATTGTCTCCTATTTTGCATGAGGCTAAGACCTACCTCCTCAACTGCATAAGGCTAAACATTGCCTTTCCTCGCATGAGACTAAGCATTGTCTCCTATTTTGCATGAGGCTAAGCCTTTCCTTCTCAACTGCATAAGGCTAAGCATTGTCTTTCCTTGCATGAGACTAAGCATTGTCTCCTAGTTGCATAAGACTAAGCATTGTCTCCTATTTTGCATGAGGCTAAGCCCTGCCTCCTCAACTGCATAAGGCTAAGCGATGCCTTTCCTTGCATAATACCAAATGCTATTCTACTTGAAATCTAGCACTATTTTTCTACTTTCCCGGGTCTAAGCTCTTCCCTCAATCTTACAAAAGACTAACCTCTGTCTTGTTTCGCTTCGCATATGACCAAGCATCATGTCTTTGCATCTTATGAGTTGAAACATCGCCTTTTTGTCCAAAGGAGTCATAGTCCGAAGGCTTCATCGTCATAGCCGGAAGACAACATGCCATGTCCTGAGGATCTCTCAATATTTCACATCATTATTCAAAGGCATCATAGTTCAGAAGCACCATTTTCATGGCCTGCGAATCCCTTATCACGCGATTCATGGCCAAGGACATCATCCTCATCGTCCAAAGACAACTTTCATGGTCCAAAGGGAATTTTCATCATGTTTAAGCTCTTGCAATAATCCCATATATACTTGCATGCATTGCATTTAAGTTTTATAGGTAATACAAGAGGTAACAGTTTTTTTAATGGGAGCAATCTTCGCTCCAGTTTCCGTTTGATGCTCACATCCTGAAATTACTGCAAATGCAACCAACCATCGTCTGTTACCCACTTCCACTTGATAACCGTTCAAATGCTCATCCATAATTGTTCTAAGATACATCCATTCACAATTCCATATAGACTCACCCGATATCGTTTGAGCCTGTCTATTCCGATAACAACTCTATCGGCTTACTTCACTGTTGGATCCAGAACTACACACGGCCTGATTCCCGTAAAACCAGGGATATGTAGGCAACTTCGAAATCAGAGTTCGGACTCTATTTTTCAAACCATCCCATTCGGTCAAAATCGGTCATCATTTCTTTACCTGACAACTCTCTCATCATTCTCGGGTAAAGAGAGGCAGTTGTTGATACCTGATCTTTCCCTTATATTTTTAAATGTATATATATACTTTCAAAATAGTATATTTGCATCATCATTTAGTTTATAAACCTATATAAGCATTTTTCATAATTTTCCATGATTTTTAAAAACCCTAAACTAATTTCTTTTTACATTTTTTATTATATAAATATCCAATAATTATCCTTCAAATTATTTTTATGATGATTTAATCATCCAAACTTATTATTTACATCAACATGTATGTTTTATAATATTTTACTTCATTTTTCATAATTACATTTATATTTTTAGGCTAATTGCACATTTTTGCAATAATAACCTATATTCATGTATAATTACATTATTTATGCCAAAATAACTTTTTATATTTTTTATAATATTAAGTTATTATTTTCAATGGTTTTAGTGGACAAATAATATTTTTATCTATTAATTACTTTAATAAATTATTCTTAGATAAATATTGGGTATTTAAAAACTAACCCCATTTTTTAAACAATTTCGGACCAAATAAATGGCCCAAAACCCCCAATACCTAAGCCCGATAACCCCAGCCCAAACCCATTATCCCCCTAACCCGCCGCCCTTGTTTATTCTCTCCCTTTCAATTATCCTCCCAGAAACCCTAACTCGCCGCCCTTATATTCTCTCAACCTCCCATCCCTCTATGAAGAACCCTAGAACCGTCGCGCCCCCTAAATCTTCTCCTAATCCTACCAAATATGGGATTCGATGAATATTTCTTGCCATATTCGACCCCCTTTTGGTACTGGTTGTTCTCTTATGGTATTCCCTAAGTGCTTGCCTAAACATGGCAAGCAGATCTCTTTCAAAATCGAACCAAAATTGGTTCAAAACCCTGATTTTGAGTATTATTTTGTTTATATTTGTCCTATGCTACTGTGAGTCCGATTATTCGTTTATATTCTGTTGATTTTCAATTTCCATATAAACTAGGGTTTACATATCTCTTAAATTGATTGCCAGAGCGATTTGTCTATTTATTTTCCTTGTTTGTTGCTTAAATCACTCAGTTTCTTTGTTTATTGTTCTATTTTATCACTATTTAAACCCCTCCCCTCATTCCCTCTTAGACATACTTCAATCACTAAAATTTTCACTGAAAAACTAAAGCTTTCACTCTATGTTCGTTTACTCTTTTATTCTTCTTTGGCTCTTGGCCGGCTGAAAGCCAAGGCCACCAGATTTCCTATTTTCTGACCTACCTTGGGTGTGAGCACTGCCCTGGGTTCCTTGACGCATCTGGGATTCTGGTCATATTGTTGTTCTTTTCTTGTTTGTTGAGCAATAATTGGTTAGTTCTCAACCTTCGCAAATGTTTATTCCATTATGTCCTAATAAGCGTATCTATGTTTTCTAGAATTGAATGACTTGATATAATCCCTTGACTCTCTTCATGTGTGATTCTGACTATAACATGAAATTCTCTAGCATTGTCTTACGCCTAAACTGTTAGTTATGAAAAATGTCTTTGTATCTAGCTTAGGCAGTTTGGACAGTTTGAAGCATGTTTAGCTTAATGTATTCACAATTTGAGTGTTTGAATTGGTTGTGTGGACTAATCATGTTTCCCGCCTGATTCTGAATTTCTATAGTGATTAATTTATGTTATTAGCATGCCCTAATTTGTTAAGACCTCCACTCTAGTTGCAATTTTCTCCTATGACTATGTTTGTCACTTAGTATGTTCTTACCTTGCCAATTCTGTACCCCTAGCAGTTAATTATCTTAGATTAATATTTCCTTACTTGTTTTCCCTTATAATATGTGATTCTATCTGCCTTGCTGGTATAGGTTATACTGCTTAATCCCTGCATTTAGCATAATGTGAACTTTTAGGTTTGAACTTGTTGCATTAGTGATAATTGTTTGTGTTACTAGCCTAATGCTTCTTGCCTATTAACTTTGTAATCCCAGAAGTTTTAAGACTCATTTCCTGTTATAAGCATACCGTGCCCCAGTGTGTTAAGTGAAAACTTGCAGCATTAACTTGTCTCTTGAGTTCATGCACTTTATGTGTTGATATGTTCATTATGTGATCACTTTGTAATGTTTGTGCACTCTTCCAAACCCTGTACTACTATTTTCATTGGTTTTTTCCCCATTCTGAGTCTATAATTCTTGGCCGGTTGAAAGCCAAGGCCCCTCTAAAGCTTCTCTATTAACCTCCCTAGTGTGAGCACTGCTCGGGGTCCACTTTGAGGCCCTTGTGAACTCTGACACACTAGGGCCTAAGGTTCTTGGCCATTTTCTTCTTGACTGCTCAATTCTGCCCTCTCTATGCCTACTGAATAGGCCAATTGGCTTGTGTAAATGACTATTTTCCTAGATCCTTTGATCAACTATGGCTGTTGGGTATAATCGAAGTTCTCTTGGGGTTTCTGGGCTATGTGAAATTTGCGTGGAAAAAAAATTGAAGGCCTGGCTGGGTTGGGCTGGGTACACCTTGGGCCTGTCTTAGGCCCACTATAGTTATTTGTAACACTTTGTAATTTTATTCAATATTGGGCCTGTAATAATTCTGTAATAACGATTGGGGTACTAGTAAATTGGGAAAATTTGTCTATTCTAATGTTTGAATAAAAGGGTAGAAATCCTGCCTATAGGATCTGAGTGTTCAATTTGTTCAACATGCTCTATTTCTGTGTGTTTGTTAGATAACATGCATATAGGACGTAAATAATCTCACATGTTCACATGTTCATTTCCCACATGTAATTATCTGCCTATTATGCTGCAACCCAATAATTATTTGTTCAAATTATTTCATGTTAGAAATCATGCCTATAGGATTATCTTGAGTATCAAATACCTGCTCTTTATAATATTCACATAGATATCATTCCTATAGGAATATAATAAAATTAGCTATTATTACTGTTATTCCTATTAAATTGCTCGCCTAGAAAGCATGCCTATAGGAATGAGAAGATAATGACTACTTTCAATTGCCAGTTCATAGAAATCCTGCCTATAGGACCATGTTGCTCGCCTAAAAAATATGCTGATAAAATCAAACGCTGGGAATTTGAATGTCACGACCCAAAATCCTAACCTAGGTCGCGATGGTGCTCAACAGCGGGGTTAGGCAAGCCAACTCTCAATTTACTAAAGGTTATTTCTTATTAGATTAAACACTTTAACGTATACCCAGTTTTTAAAACTTAAAACATGAATCGACTAGGACAATTAGCCAATTTTAATCAAAAGCAATCATGAAGAGGCGTGAGCCAATATATATACAACCCGAAATCCATAATAACTATCACCTGTGTGCCAGAAAATAGTGTCGCAAATCCTACGAGCATACTAACAAAATATACAAAAGATATAATATACAATCCCACTGTCTGAAGGAAATAGACGGGAAATAAGAAAAATAAACCCCATGGTGCTGCCGGATATCGCTAGGAGGAAGCAGCTCACCGTGAAGTCAGGTCCGTCGATGATCAAGTCAGGCTCCGGTTCGACAACCAGATACACCAGTCTCAAAACCTGTACAATTAAGTACAGAAGTGTAGTATGAGTACATAAATATATATGTTCCCAGTGAGTATCCCGCCTAACCTCGAAGAGGTAGTGACGAGAGGTCGACACGACACTCACTAAGGTCCAACAATATAATTTAGCAGAATATGATAGAAACGGTAGGCATGTAAAGGCATTGAAGCAACAAATATATATATAAGGCACTGTACAAGGAAATATTGGGAATGAATAAAACAATTACTACTTCACCTTCCCCCCAATGTCTGTCAAATCAATATCCATGAATTTAGTAACAAATAAATCATGCGCATATAGGGTAAGGACAACCGGCCGGATTCATAAGATAGTCATGCTCGTGCACTACCGAGGGTCGAACTGCTCGAACCATAAGTGCACATTTCCATAAAGTACTCACATCTATGCACTGTCGAGGATCGAACGGCCCGTACAAAAAGTGCATCTCTCAATCCTCTCTATGCACTTCCGAATCCCGGACCACCTGCCCCCGCAAGTCATAAATCACAATAAGCCGCTATGGGAAGTTTCATTTAGGGGAACGGGGTCCGATAACGCAAAACGACCGATCAGGTAGTCACATTCTTTACCTCTTAAACAAACGTTCGTCCTCGAACGGGTCTAGAATCATACCTGAAGTGCTGAATAAGTGTGGATATCTACTCCGCATGCCCTCCTCGAACTCCGAGGTTGCCTCCTCAACTGGTTGGCCCTTCCACTGGACCTTTACGGCAGAAACTCTCTTGGACCTCAACTAGCGGTCCTGTCTATCAATAATAGCAACTGGCTCCTCCTCGTAGCCCAACCTCTCATCCAACTGAATAGTGCTAAAATCAACCACGTGAGAGATGTCGACATGGTACCTCCGAAGCATGGATACATGAAAAACTGGATGGACTGCTGATAAACTAGGAGGCAAGGCCAGCTCATAAGCAACCTCCCCAACTTGCCTCAACACCTCGAAGGGACCTATAAACCTCGGGCTTAACTTTCCCTTCTTCCCAAACCTCATAATACCCTTCATAGGCGAGACTTTCAATAGGACCCTATCTCCCTCCATAAATGATACATCACGCGCCCTCTGATCCACGTAACTCTTCTGTCTGGACTGTGCTGTGCGGAGCCTCTCCTGAATCAACTTCACTTTCTCCAAAGCATCCCTCACTAGGTCGGTGCCATATAACTTAGCCTCGCCAGGCTCAAACAACCCGATAGGAGAACCACATCGCCGACCATACAAAGCCTCAAATGGTGCCATCTCAATGCTAGACTGATAACTATTATTGTAAGCAAACTCGGACAAAGGAAAGAACTGGTCCCACTGACCTCCAAAGTCAATCACATATGCCCTAAGCATGTCCTCCAATATCTTAACTGTACGCTCCGACTGACCATCAGTCTGAGGGTGAAATGTTGTGCGGAGGTCTATCTGGGTACCCATCTCACTATGCAATGCTCTCCAGAAGTGCGAGGTGAACTGAGGACCTCGATCTGATATAAAGGACACCGGCACACCATGCAACCGGACTATCTCCCGAATGTAGATCAGGGCCAACCTCTCAGAAGTATAAGTAGTAGCTACTGGAATCAAATGCAGAAATTTGGTCAATCTATCCACAATGACCCAAACCGCGTCATCCTTTCGCAAGGTCCGAGGCAACCCAACCACGAAGTCCACAGTGATGCGCTCCCATTTCCACTCAGGAATGGGCATCTGCTGAAGTAGGCCTCCTGGCCTTGAGTGCTCATACTTAACCTGCTGGAAATTAAGACACCTAGCCACATACTCCACAATGTCCTTCTTCATTCGGCTTCACCAGTAATGTTGTTTCAAATCACGATACATCTTCGTAGCACCAGGATGAACAGGGTACCGAGAACTGTGTGCCTCCTCTAGAATCCTCTCCCTCAGACCATCAACCTTAGGAACACATAAGCGGCCCTGAAGTCTCAAAATACCATCCTCGCCAATAATAACCTCCTTGGCCCTACCCTGAACCACTGTCTCTCGTAGCTCAGCCAAACACGGATCATCATACTACCGAGCCTTAATCTCCCCCAATAACAAAGACTGAGCAACCACATGTGCAAGAACTCGACGGGGCTCTGAAAGGTCTAATCTCACCAGGCGATTGGCCAAGGACTGAATGTCCAGGCTAGAGGTCTCTCCTCTGTTGCAATATAAGCTAAGCTACCCATACTCTCCACCTTCCTGCTCAAAGCATCTGCTACCACATTTGCCTTCTCTGGGTGATAAAGAATGGTGATATCATAATCCTTCAACAACTCAAGCCACCTGCGCTGCCTCAAATTAAGATCCCTCTTTTTGAACAAGTGTTGCAAGCTACGGTGGTCTATATAAACCTCACAGGAAACTCCATACAAGTAGTGCCTCCAAATCTTAAGAGCATGAACAATCGCCACCAATTCCAAATCGTGCACAGGATAATTCTTCTCATGAACCTTCAGCTGGCACGAAGCATAAGAAATAACTCTCCCTTGCTGCATCAATACACACCCAAAGCCAACGCGCGAAGCATCGCAATATACTGTATACATCCCAGAACCGGAAGGCAATACTAGAACTGGTGCTGAGGTCAGTACTGTCTTGAGCTTCTGAAAGCTCACCTCACACTCGTCAGACCATCGGGACGGAGCATTCTTATGAGTCAATCTAGTCAATGGAGCTGCAATAAAAGAGAACCCCTCCACAAATCGGCGATACTAGCTTGCTAGGCCCAAAAAGCTCCTGATCTCTGTAGCTGAAGTAGGACGCGACCAACTCTGAACTGCCTCGATCTTCTGAGGATCAACCTTGATACCCTCCCCGGATACCACATGCCCCAAGAATGCCACGGAATCCAACCAGAACTCACACTTGGAGAACTTAGCATATAGCTTTTGTCCTCGAAAAGTCTGGAGCACAACTCTCAAATGCTGCTCGTGCTCCCCAGGCTACATGAGTAAATCAAAATGTCATCAATGAAGACAATGACAAAGGAATCAATATACGGCCTGAACACCCTATTCATCAAATCCATGAATGTTGTTGGGGAATTAGTCAAGCCAAAAGACATCACCAGGAACTCATAATGGCCATATCTCGTACGAAAAGTAGTCTACGGAACATCTGAAGCCCGAATCCTCAACTGATGATACCCCGATCTCAAATCAATCTTAGAAAACACACGAGCACCCTGCAACTGGTCAAACAAATAATCGATGCACAGCAAAGGATACTTTTTCTTAATGGTGACCTTGTTCAACTGGCGGTAATCAATGCACATCCGCATGGACCCATCCTTTTTCTTCACAAATAGAACTAGAGAACCCCACGGCGATATACTCGGTCTGATGAACCCCTTAGCTAAAACTCCTAAAGCTGATCCTTCAACTCCTTCAACTCTTTCAGATCCATACGGTACGGAGGAATAGATATAGGTTGGGTGCCTGGAGCTAAATCAATGCAGAAATCAATATCACGATCCGGAGGCATGCCCGAAATGTCTGAAGGAAATACATCAGCAAACTCTCGAACAACTGGCACTGAATCAACCGTCGGAGACTCGACGGTGGTGTCCCGCACATAGGCGAGGTAGGCCAGACAACCCTTCTCGACCATGTGTCGAGCCTTCAGGAATGAAACAACCCGGCTGGCTGCACTTACTGAGGAACCTCTCTACTCTAGCCTAGGCAACTCTGGCATGGCTAAAGTAACTGTCTTGGCATGGCAATCTAGAATGGCATGATAAGGAGATAGCCAATCCATGCCTAAAATAATCTCAAAATCAACCATGTCGATCAATAGATCCGCTCGAGTCTCGAACCCACAAAATAAAATCACACGGACCGACAAATCCGGTCTACAACCACAGAATCGCCCACGGGAGTGGACACATAAATAGGAGAACCCACGTACTCACGAGGGACATCCAGAAAATGAGCAAATAAGACCGAAACATAGGAATAAATGGATCCTGGATCAAATAACATCGATGCCTCTCTACCACATACTGTAATAATACCTGTGATCATGGCGTATGAGGCCAGTGCATCTGATCTGGTCGGAATGGCATAGAATCTGGCTGGAGGACCGGAAGATTGAGCTCCACCAGAGTGAACATGAGCTTCCTAACCTCCCCCTGACTGGCCTCCACCTCTAGGACGGCCCCTGCCGACTTGTCCTCCACCTCTAGGTGGCCGGACTGCTGGTGCCGGACCCATCGGCTGATAACCCTGTTGTACGGCCTTGCCCCAAAACTTGGGACACTGCCTCCTCATATGACCTGGCTCTCCACACTCGTAACAACTCCCAGGTACCATAGTCTGTTGCCCCGAAGAAGAACCCTGAATGGCCGGATGGCGATGAGAGCCCTCAGGCATAGCACTGAAGTAAGGGTCGGAGGATCTCGGATGACTGGGATAACCCCTGGGTGAACTCTGAATGGCTGGAAGATGGTAGGAACGCTCTGGCATGGCGCTGAAATAAGGCCTCTCTGGAACACCTCGGGGAGGTGGTGGAGGTTCTGAATATAAAGTCCTGCTGGGCTAACCAATGCTAAACTGACCTCTGCCCCTAGCTGGGGCACCTCTGAAATCTCTAGAGAATCTAGCCCTCTTGTCATGCTGCCCCTGCTCCATGCTCCTCGACCGATACCCCTCCATCCTGCGAGCAATCTCTACCACGAGCTGATAAGGAGTACTCATATCCACCTCTCGGGCCTTGGTGGCCCTAATACCTGGATGCAACCTAGCCACAAATCTCCGCACCCTCTCTGCATCAGTAGGTAGTATCATGAGTGCATGGCGAGACAACTCTGAAAATCTGGCCTCATAATTTGTCACTAACATATGTCCCTACTCTAGCCACTCAAACTGATACCGCAGCTCTTCCCTCTCAGAGGGTGGGATATATCTATCCAAAAACATCTGCATGAAATGCTCCCAAGTGACAGGAGGAGAACTTGCTGGCCTGTTGACAATATAGGACTGCCACCACCTACGAGCTCTGCCCTCTAACTGAAAGGTAGTGAAATCCAGGGACTCTAGTATCCTCATGTTGTGTAGTTTGTCCCTGCACCTATCCACAAAGCCCTAGGCATCCTCACCTCGCTCACCCCCAAATATTGGAGGGTGCAATCGGGTCCATCTATCCAATAACTTCTACGAATCACCGTCCAACGCTGGTCTGGGCTCAAGTGTTGCTGCAACAGGCTGGACCCCACCCGCGGGCAATGTACCCGGGGTATGATGTAACGCTGCTGTATGGTCTGCAGCCTGGGCAGTAGGCGTCTGGACTCCCCCTCCCGCCTGAGAGGTGGAAGGATCTGCTGGAAATAAACCAGCCTGGGACATGGTGTCCATAAATCTCATCATACGGCCCATGACTGCCTGGAAGCCTAGCGCCGTCATGAAGTCTACTGGTACAGGATCTGCTGGAGGCACCTCGTCCTGCTCCTCTATAATAGGGTCCTCTGGTGGCGGAACCAGAATAGCTTTGGGACGCCCTCGTCCCCTTCCGGGGGCCGGTGCCTTCCCCCAGCCTCTGTCGCGGCCTCGGACAGTGGGGGTAGCGGCCCTTCCCGGGTATGGAACATCAGATGCACGCGTCCTCACCATCTGTGAGAGAATAGAAGAATGAATTTAGTAAATCATCTACTGCACGATATAATAAGAACAAAGAGATGTTTCCTCACACCTTATAGCCTCCTGAAGATAAGTATAGACGTCTCTGTACCGATCCGCAAGACTCTACTAGGTTTGCCCTTGACTCGTGAGACTTACGTGAACCTAGTGCTCTGATACCATGTTGTCACGACCCAAAATCCTAACCTAGGTCGTGATGGCGCCCAACAGCGGGGTCAGGCAAGCCAACTCTCAATTCACTAAAGGTTCTTTCTTATTAGATTAAACACTTTAACGTATACCCAGTTTTTAAAACTTAAAACATGAATCGACTAGGACAATTAGCCAGTTTTAATCAAAAGCAGTCATGAAGAGCCGTGATCCAATATATACACAACCCGAAATCCATAATAACTATCACGTGTGTGCCAGAAACTAGTGTCACAAATTCTACGAGCATACTAACAAAATATACAAAAGATATAATATACAATCCCATTGTCTGAAGGAAATAGACGGGAAATAAGAAAAATAAACCCCATGGTTCTGCCGGATATCACCGTAAAGTCAGGTCCGTCGATGATCAAGTTAGGCTCCGGTCCGACAACCAGATACACCAGTCTCAGAACCTGTACAATTAAGTACGGAAGTGTAGTATGAGTACATAAATATATATGTACCCAGTGAGTATCCCGCCTAACCTCGAAGAGGTAGTGACTAGAGGTCGACACGACACTCACTAAGGTCCAACCATATAATTTAGCAGAATATGATAGAAACGGTAGGCATGTAAAGGCAGTGAAGCAACAAATATATATATAAGGCACTGTAATACAAGGAAATATTGGGAATGAATAAAACAATTACTACTTCACCTTCCCCCAAATGTCTGTCAAATCAATGTCCATGAATTTAGTAACAAATAAATCATGCGCATACATGGTAAGGACCATCTGCCGGATTCATAAGATAGTCACGCCCGTGCACTGCCGAGGGTCGAACGACCCGAACCATAAGTGCACCTTTCCATAAAGTACTCACATCTATGCACTGCCGAGGTTCGAACGGCCCGTACCAAAAGTGCATCTCTCAATCCTCTCTATGCACTGCCGAGGATCGAACGGCCTGAACCAAAAGTGCATATCTCAATCCACCGTGGCGTACGGCCCGTTCCCATAAGAGTGGGGGAAATCACACTCCACTCGTGGAATATAAATTGCGAAGCGGTCACATGCACACACATTATTCCTTTTTAAATTACTTTTCAATAGACAATTCCTTACAAATTTTCTCAATTTATGATCTCAGGAGAAATAATCCGCATGTAACATTTAATTTATTAAGCATATAGTTCATATCAAGTAAAACACAAGGCATGATGTAGGCCTAATTACCCGGACATAATAGTAATAGCCGCTACGTACGGACTCTCATCACTTTGTACGTACGTAGCCCCCACAATTATCACAATCACCTAGGGGGACATTTCTCCCTTACAAGGTTAGAAAGGAGACTCACCTCGCACCACACCTACTCCCCGGGTCAAGAATGCACCGAAAACTTCGAACTCGACACCCACGGACTCGAAACTAGCCAAATGTTATACAAATATATCAATTTATATTCAAAGCATGGAATTCACCTATTACTTATCCAAATTCACCATTCTTGAAGAAATCCCAAAATCCAACCCCGGGCTCGCATGCTCGGTTTCAAAAAATTCTCGAAGGAAACACTCACCCATAGCCTAAGGATCATTAATACATGATTTTTACTTGATTTCATAGCTAATTCACGGGTAATTTTCTAAATTCTCAAAGGCCCTAGGTTACTACCCAAATTCCTAAATTTTCACTAATTAAGTAGTTAAATTCCACTAAGAATGCATGCAATAACCACTTTAATATAGAATTTACTTACCTTTTAGTGGTTGGGTCGTTGAGCCCTTTTCCCAAGCTCTCAAGGTGTTCTAATGGAGGAAGAAATGAAGAAATAATGAAGAATCCTGTATTTAAGAAACACACTGTCTGACAGTGTTTCCGCACCTGCGGTTTCGCACCTGCGAGCAAAGGCTCGCACTTGCGGAAATGGACGAGGAAGCCTGGGCCCGCACCTGCGGAGGGGAGACCGCACCTGCAGCTCCGCTCCTGCGGAACTTTGTCCGCACCTGCGAGAAACGGACTGCTTGCTGGGCACTAGGGACCGCACCTGCGAGGCTAGGACCGAAGGAGAGGTCCCGTACCTGCGACTGGGCAACCGCACCTGCGGATTACACCAGAACAGGTGCACCAGCAGCTATTTCAGCTGAATTTTGCCCTCGTGTGGTTTTCGGGAGGCACCTGGACCCACCCGAGCCCCCGTCCAAATATACCAACAAGTCTCAAATCATAATACGAACTCGCTCGAGCCTTCGAAACACCCAAAACTACGCTAAAACTCAAAATCACACCTCAAAACCCCTAGAACCAAACTTAGGAACTTTAAGTTTTCTTGACTTTGCTAACAACGCACCTAACCGACCTATACTACTCGGAATAATACCAAATTTTGCAGGCAAGTCATAAATGACATAACGGAACTACTCCCCATCTCGGAATTCCATTCGGACCTCGATAACTCAAAAACACGTCCCAAACCACAAATAGGAACTTAAGGAACTCTTATTTCAATATTGGGAGCTGAAACGCTCCCGGGTCATCCAAAACCCATTCCGAACATATGCCCAAGTCCGAAATCACCATACAAAGATACCGGAACCGTCGAAACTCGATTCCAAGGTCGTTTACTAAAAATGTTGGCCTTAAGGGCCAACCTTAAGGAACAAAGTGTTCCTATAGCACTCTAAACACTTCCGAATCCCGGACCACCCACCCCCGCAAGTCATAAATCACAAGAAGCCGCTATGGAAAGTTTCATTTAAGGGAACGAGGTACGATAATGCAAAATGACCTATCGGGTCGTTACATTCTCCACCTCTTAAACAATGTTTGTCCTCGAACAGGTCTAGAATCATACCTGAAGTGACGAATAAGTGTGGATATCTGCTCTGCATGCCCTCCTCGGACTCCCAGGTTGCCTCCTCAAGTGGTTGGCCCTTCCACTAGACCTTCACGGCAGAAACTCTCTTGGACCTCAACTAGCGGTCCTGTCTATCAATAATAGCAAATGGCTCCTCCTCGTAGCCCAATCTCTCATCCAACTGAATAGTGCTGAAATCAACTACGTGAGAGATGTCGGCGTGGTACCTCCGGAGCATGGATACATGAAATACTGGATGGACTCCTGATAAACTGGGAGGCAAGGCCAGCTCATAAGCAACCTCCCCAACTCGCCTCAACACCTCGAAGGGACCTATAAACCTTGAGCTTAGCTTTCCCTTCTTCCCAAACCTCATAATACCCTTCATAGGCGAGACATTCAATAGGACCTTATCTCCATCCATAATGATACATCACTTACCCTCTGATCCGCGTAACTCTTCTATCTGGACTATGCTGTGCGGAGCCTCTCCTGAATCAACTTCACTTTATCCAAAGCATCCCTCACTAGGTCGGTGCCATATAAATTAGCCTCGCCAGGCTCAAACCACCCGATAGGAGAATGACATCACCGNTCCCACTGACCTCCAAAGTCAATCACGCATGCCCTGAGCATGTCCTCCAATATCTAAACTGTACGCTCCGACTGACCATCAGTCTGAGGGTGAAATGATGTGCTGAGGTCTATCTGGGTACCCATCTCACTATGCAATGCTCTCCAGAAGTGCGAGGTGAACTTAGGACCTCGATATGATATAATGGACACCGGCACACCATACAACCGGACTATCTCCCGAATGTAGATCTGGGCCAACCTCTCAGAAGTATAAGTAGTAGCTACTGGAGTGAAATGCGCCGATTTGGTCAATCTATCCACAATGACCCAAACCACGTCAACCTTTCGCAAGGTCTGAGGCAACCCAACCACGAAGTCCATAGTGATGCGCTCCCGTTTTCACTCAGGAATGGGCATCTGCTGAAGTAGGCCTCCTGGCCTCTGGTGCTCGTACTTAACCTGCTAGAAATTAAGACACCTAGCCGTATTAATTCTGGAATTTGTCACCTGTCTAATTTGTAAAACCTGTTTGCGTGCATTTGTTTCCTACATGTGGAGGCTAACTTGAGCCATTTATTCCCCTTATGTGTAGTCCTGCATGTTTTGAATGTCGCTTAGATTTATCATTTTGAGCAACCTAAGTTAAGTCTAGAACCCAAAATAGAGGTCCAAATGCCTCCTGGGCCATAGGCATAGGACGGGTAGTGCACGCATAAGGCACGATTTAGAATCAACTAGTGCACTTTAGGTAAAAATTTACAGATAGTAATCGGGTAGTAGGAGATGATAGTCTGTTCCCCCTTAATAATTTGAGTAACACCCCATCTAGAGGGAGTTACAAAGTATTATTTATGTTGCACGGGGTGATCCTTTAGTCTAAAAAACTTAGACCCCCCCCCCATTTATCTTTGGATCAAGTGTTTGTATTTATTCCAATTCTTTTAATAATAAATTTTCCCAAACTTCTTGCTTTCTTCATCTTTGTTTGTCAGACTAATTCATATAATTCGAGTTCGGTCGGGATCCACAGTTGTGGACCTCGAAGAGCGCCTAACACCTTCTCCTCGAGGTAATTTTGAGGCCTTATCCGATATTTGGTGACGCTAACTAGTAAACCCGAGTCATATGCATATAAGTTCCCTAACGTACCTTGAACCCATTAGGTGGCGTCTCTCTCTTTTAACACTTCCATAAAAGAGTCGTCACATGTCGAAACTCGATTTCGCGAGAAAAAGGGGCGCGATAGCAGGTGCGGATTCCACTTAAATCCAAGAGTCTTCTTCTGCGATCATGCGGTCACACCTACGTGTGCGAACCTGCGCACCCATGTCCGCTTCTACGGTAACCTCCCCGACCTTCGTTTCTGCGATCGCTTCTCCGAAGGAGCGACTCCACTTCTGCGGTCACATTGTCGCACCTGCGACCACTGGCTAGCCAGACCACGGCCACATTTGCAAGATACCCTCCACACATGCGTGTCCGCACCTGTGGTCTCCCCACCGCAGGTGCGAAACACTATAAGACAAGAAAACTCAACAATTGCCTAAGTCCAAATTTCAGCCCGTTAAGCATCCGAACACACCCGGGGCCCCCGGGACCTCAACCAAACATACCAACCAGTCTTAAAATACCGTAAGAACTTAGTCCAGAACTCGAATCACATAAAACAACGCTAAAAAAAAACACCCTCCGATTCAAACTTTATGAACTTGAAACTTCAAATTTCTACAATCGATGCTAAAACCTATCAAACCACGTCCGGCGGACTCCAAATTTTGCACACAAGTCATATTCAACATTACGGACCTATTCCAATTTCCGAAATCGGAATCCGACCCCGATATCAGAAATTCCGCTACCAGTCAATATCTCCAAAAAATTCGACTTTCGCCATTTCAAGCCTAAATAAGCTACAGACCTCCAAAACACAATCCGGATAAGCCCCTATGTCCAAAATCACCCAAGAGATCTAACAGAACCAATGAAACTCCATTCCAGAGTCGTCTTCACACAGTTCCAGCTATGGACGAAATCTTAAGACTTAAGCTTCCGTTTTAGGGACTACGTGTCCCAAAACACTCTGAAACCACAACAAAGACCTCCCGTCAAGTCACATAAGCATAAAGAGACAGGGGGGAGTTAGTAAACAGGGGATCGGGGCTATAACTCTCAAAATGACTGGCCGGGTCGTTACGTCCTCCCCCTCTCAAAATAATCGTTCATCCTCGAACGAGTATAGAGACATACCTAAAGTGGTGAAAAGATGAGGATAACGGCTGCGCATATCATGCTCGGTCTCCCAAGTCACCTCCTTGACGGAATGACCCCTCCACTGAACCTTCACGGAAGCAATATTCTTTGACCTTAGCTTTCGAACATGCCTGTCCAAAATAGACACTAGCTCCTCAACATAATATATATCCCTGTCCAACTGGATTAAGCTGAAATCTAACACATGAGATGGATCACCGTGATACTTTCGGAGCATAGAAACATGGAATACCGAATGAACTCCTGCTAGACTGGGAGGTAAGGAAAGCTCATAAGAAACCTCCCCAACTAGCCACAACATATCAAAGGTACCAATGAACCTTGGGCTCAGCATACTGTTCTTCCCGAACCTTATAACGCTCTTCATAGACGAAACACGAAGCAAGACCCGCTCTCCAACCATGAATGCAACATCACAAACCTTCTGATCTGTGTAACTTTTATGTCTGGACTGGGTTGTGCGAAGTCAATCCTGAATCACCTTCACCTTATCTAGGGCATCCTGAACCAAGTCTGTACCCAATAATCTAGCCTCTCCCGGCTCAAACCAACCTACTGGAGACCGACACCGCCTACCATACAGAGCCTCATACGGTGCCATCTAGATGCTCGACTGATAACTGTTATTGTAGGCAAACTCCTCAAGTGGCAAGATTTGATACCACGAACCTCCAAACTCCATCACACATGCTCGGAGCATATCCTCTAATATCTGAATAGTGCGCTCGGACTGTCCGTCCGTCTGAGGGTGAAATGATGTGCTCAGCTCCACTCAAGTACCCAATTCATGTTGTACGGCCCTCCATAACTGTGATGTAAACTGCGTACCCATGTCAGAGATGATAGATACCAGTACACCATGAAGCTTGACGTTCTCACGGATATAAATTCGAGCCAGCTACTCGGAAGAATAGGTGGTCATCACAGGAATGAAATACGCTGAGTTGATCAGCCTATCCACAATTACCAAAACTGCATCAAACCTCCGCTGAGTCCGTGGGAGTCCAACAATGAAATCCATAGTGAGACGCTGATTTCCACTCCGGAATCTCTAACTTCTAAAGCAGCCCCCCCCCCCCCTGGCCGCTGATGCTCATACTTCACATGCTGGCAATTTAGACATCGTGCCACATACTCCACTATGTTCTTCTTCATCCTCCTCCACCAGTAATGCTTCCTCAGGTCCTGATACATCTTCGCGGCACCCGGATGAATGCAGTACTGTGAGCTGTGAGCCTCCTAGAGAATCAACTCACGCAAGCCATCCACATTGGGCACGCATATCCTGCCATGCATCCTCAATGCACCATCATCCCCAATGGTGACCTCCTCAGCATCCCCGTGCTGGACCTTGTCCTTAAGGACAAGCGGATGGGGGTCATCATACTGACACTCCCTGATACGATCATAAAGAGAAGACCGGGTGACCACACAAGCCAATACTTGACTTGGCTCAGAAATATCCAATCTCACAAACTGGCTTGCTAAGGCCTGAACATCCAACGCCAATGGACTCTCTACTGCTGGTAGATATGCTAAACTCCCCAATCTCGCCGTCAGGTGACTCAAAGCATCGGCCACCACATTGGCCTTCCCCGAGTGGCACAAAATTATGATATCATAGTCCTTAAGCAACTCCAACCATCTCTGTTGACGTAAGTTAAGATCCTTTTGCTTGAACAGATGCTGCAAACTCCGATGATCGGCATAAATATCATAAAGTACACCGCACATATAGTGCTGCCAAATCTTCAAGGCATGAACAATAGCTGCTAACTCAAGGTTGTGGACAGAATAGTTCTTTTCATGCACCTTCAGCTGTCTGGACGAGTAGGCAATCAGCCTACTGTCCTGCATCAACACCGCACCAAGACCAATCTATGACGCATCACAATATACAGTATAAGACCCCAAACCTGTAGGCAATACCAATACTGGGGTCATAGTTAAAGCTGTCTTGAGATTTTGAAAGCTCTCCACACACTCCTCTTTCCACCTGAACAAAGCACCCTTCTGGGTCAGCTTGCTCATAGGTGATGCAATAGATGAGAAACCCTCTACAAAAGACAGTAATATCCTACCAAACCAAGAAAACTCTAGATCCGTAGTTGATGAAGGTCTAGGCCAAATCTGCTCTGCTTCCACCTTCTTCGAATCCACCTTGATCCCATCACTCGATACTACATGACCTAAGAATGCCACTGAGTCTAGCCAAAACTCACACTTTGAAAATTTTGCGTATAACTTATTTCCTCTCAAGGTCTGAAGCACAGTCCTCGGGTGCTGCTCATGATCCTCTCGAGTCGGAGAGTACACCAGAATGTCGTCAATAAACACAATGATGAACGAGTCAAGATAAGGCCGGAACACAGTATGCATTAA
>ML305722.1:0-27644 GCA_005239505.1 Nicotiana paniculata | reverse complement strand
TAGAGCTACTGAATTATGTTTCTTAGTGGCCCAAGACACAAGACATGAGCCCAAAAAGTGTGCGATACTTGAGGTGCCCTTTCTATCTACCAAAAATCATGCATAGTCAGCATCAGCATATCCCACAAGATCAAAATGACTACCTTTAGAATACCAAAAACAGAGGTATGTGGTGCCTTTAAGGTATCTCAAGATTCTCTTCAATGCATTTAAGTGTGGTTCCTTTGGATTAGCCTGAAATCTTGCACAAAGCCCTACACTGAAGACAATGTCAGGTCTACTGGCACTAAGATACAACAATGAACCAATCATTCCTCTATACATCTAGTTTTGTGGATGTTGCAATAGGAGAGTCAATTTTTCTTTGAGTCTTCCATTTTAAATCTTTTAAGCAATTCTTTCACATATTTTTGCTGATGGATCATAGTTCCATTTGAATTTTGTTTAATTTGTAAGCCTAAAAAGAAGTTAAGTTCACCCATCATGCTCATTTCAAATTCACTCCCCATTAGTTTAGCAAATTCTTTACTTAGCTTTTCAGAAGTTGACCCAAAGATTATGTCATCTATATATATCTGCACTACCAGGAGATCTTTACCTTTTTCCTTCAAGAATAAGGTGCTATCAATTTTACCTCTCTTGTAGTCATGTTCCAGTAGGAATTTTGAAAGCCTTCCATACCATGCCCTTGGATCTTGCTTGAGTTCATACAGTGCTTTGTCAAGCTTGTACACATGATCAGGATTCTCCTTGTTTTCAAACCTCGGAGGCTGCTTTACAAACACTTCTTCCTTGAGATAGCCATTCAGGAAGGCACCCTTGACATCCATCTGGTGAAGGATGAATTCCATGTAAGCACCAAAGGCTATGAGGAGCCTAATTGCTTCTAACCTTTCCAAGAGCAAAGGTTTCACCATAGTCTATTCCTTCCTCCTGCCTGTATCCTTGAACCACCAATCTTGCCTTGTTTCTTGTAGCTGCTCCATCTTCATCATCAAGTTTATTTCTGAATACCCACTTTGTGCCAATCACTGATTTATCAAAGGGTCTAGGTACTAGATGCCAAACTTAACTCCTTTCAAATTGGTTGAGTTTTTCTTGCATTGCATTTACCCAATCTGCATCCTGCAAAGATTAAACAATATTTTTAGGTTCAATCAAGGATAGAAAAGCATCAAACGCACACAGATTTTTCAAAGAGGTTCTAGTTCTGATTTCAAATGTTGGATCAGTTATAATGTTCTCAATGGAGTGTGAGCTTTGATATCTGTGTGGTTTTACAACCAACTGGGTATTACTTGAAGATCCTCAGTGTCTTGTTGTTAAGGAACAGGATCACGTACAGGTTCCAATGAGGTTTAATGTATTTTTTTACCAGAAAATGTATATTATAACTACCTAATAATTAGTTTTTATCTAATATTTCTTAAATACAAGTTATTTGTTAAATAATAAAACTTACTTACTTATCCATAAAAATACCTAGTAATTGTCTGATATCTAATATGCATTTTAACATTAATCGTTTGTGGTCCTTTTGACTTGTGAATAATCTTGCTCAACAGATCGAGCGCCATTCATTACGTGCTGAAGTTTTTTAGTGTAATCTGCAATATTATATTTGTTTTATATTGCTAGACAACTCAGACATTAGATATTAGATAGGGTCGAGAAATGAGTTCTCTTTTACTTTATTAGTGGTGCCACATAAATATTATGTTATATGTACAGCTCACATGGTTATACGGAGTACGTCAAAAATTACCCTTTTCATTATAAAAGTTAGTTTTATAATTTTGGTAACTATCCATAGAATCACCCATGGATTAAGCAACCTACCTTATAATTCTTTAGTCAGATCTAATCAAAGATTTCCTGGTTTGAACCAAGACTATAGCACCAATTGTTTTTCGTGCCCTAATTTTCTATTAAAATAAGGACTATATTTAGTCTCAATGGATATTTAAAATTATAACCTCACCGATAATTAGGGTAGATTTTTAATTTTATAAAAATAAACCGAAAAAATATTGAATTGTAATAATTTTATATAAGAAAAATATATTTTATGTATTAAGTTTAAAATAATAAAACATTAATTTTTTCATTGAGCCTTGTGATTATGGAAACGCTTACAAGCGAACAAGTAGCTAAAGTCCAAAGTTTCAACTCTCAAATCTATTATGCAACTCCGATTGAAACTAAATTAGTTTTTGCTATCATCTTGAGTAGATAGGATTTTGTTATTCAATCTGTATTAGTGTAATAAACAATAATAAAACAAAACTTTCTGAAATAAAAACAGAAGCAGAAAGTTAGTAGAAATAGTATGACAAAATAATTTCTGGAAAAATAATATCGGAATAAATCGAACCCACTGAATGCACAGTGTGTCCTTAAGGAAATTATTTCCCTCAAGTACCCGAGTTGCTGGAATATTATCCTCCCAGGAAAGAACGATTTAACTCACCAGTGTATTGGTACCAAAAATATTGGTGAACTTCGAACCACTCAATGGTCGTAAAATACATTGGAAAATGTTATGCAGAAGAAGAAGATAATCAGAAAATTTTGTAAGGAAAGATTCTGGGATTCAAGGCATATTTATAGACTATTTGGTACTATTTTTGAAAAGGTTTGCATCATTTCAGAAACATCCATAACTGTTGGAACAAGTGGGAATAATTATGTTGAAATATTGCGGGAAAATAGAAAATAAATTTAAAATAATCCGAGAAAGAAAATGGACCGGACCAGGTCGCGTCGCGGGTCCTGGTTATTATGGGTTGAATTTTCGTTATTTAAATAATTGAAAGAAATTTTGTCCAAAAAGATTAATCAATCTTTGACCAAATCCAAAGCCGAAGCTGAGCCGAGCGAGCAACGACGGCGCGAGACTTACTTTCTTTCCAACCCATTTAACACCAAGAGAAGTGCCTTCTTAATATAAACACATTCACTTTTCTTTCCACCACCAATGAGTGACATTTTGCTCTTTTCAAAGCAAAAGGGAGCTCACTTTCCCTCCACTTTATTCCCTCCATTTCCCATTCACCAATGTTCCCAACAATCCCCCACATGAATGGGGAATGGCTATAAGACAAAGAAATGCACGGACGAGTGTATGTTTACATGCAAGGATTAATTGCATCTGGATAAGTAGGTTTTCCTTTGAACTTTCCGTAGTGAACTTATAACGGATATACTCAGTCAATTGATAGATTTGATATCTTTGAACCATCGAGCTNCATGAACACCGCCTGGTTTCATGAGTGCTTAGAGAATGGGCCTTTACTTTTATTCCCCTTGAAGCGGCTTACACTTCACACTCACATAGGTGATTTCTAAACATGTAATCCTATAGACATACTATCTTGTCATATCCTGTCATACTTAGCAAATCATTAAAAAGCTATAACTTTTTATTGACTCATCAAAAATCCTTAATGCTTTACCTCGATTTCTGAATATTGTCTTCATAACGAGAATGGGTTGAGTTTTTGACAATGTTGAACCGTCATTCATAACTTTGTTTGATCTCTTTGAACCTAGCTCTTGGGATCTCCAGTCTGCTAGGTAGAGTTACCGCCATGATGACTTGTCCTAGGCCTTAACCCCATTTCCTTTGATGATCTTTCAACTGCCTCTCTAGATAGGCCTTTTATAAGTGGATCCGACACGTTATCTCTTGACTTTACGTAGTCAATCGTGATAACACCACTAGAGAGTAGTTGTCTAACCATAGTGTGTCTCCATCGTATATGACGAGATTTTCCATTATACATAACGCTCCCTGCTCTGATTATTGTCGCTTGACTATTACAATGTATACAAATAGGTGCCAAAGGTTTGGGCGAAAATGGAATATCTTCCAAGAAATTCCGGAGCCATTCAGCTTCTTCACCGGCCTTATCTAAAGTTATCAATTCGGATGCCATTGTAGAATGGGCGATGCACGTTTGTTTGAATGATTTTCAGACACTGCTCCACCCCCAATTGTGAAAACATATCCACTCGTGGATTTAACTTCAAATGATCTGGTGATCCTATTTGCATCACTATATCCCTCGATCACGAGGGATATTTGTTATAATACAGAGAATAATTTTGGGTATGTTTCAGATACCCCAAACTCGTTTCATTTCCATCCAATGTATTTGATTGGGATTACTTGTAAATTGACTCAGTTTGCTAATAGAACATGCTATATCTGGTCGCATACAATTCATGATATACGTCAAACTTTCTAATACTCTTGCATAGTCCAGTTGTTAGTCACTTTCACCTTCATTCTTTTGAAGGCATAACTCACGTCAATTGGAGTCTTGGCAATTTTGAAATCCAAATACTTGAACTTGTCAAGTACCTTTTCAATGTAGTGAGACTGTGATAATGCTAGACCTTGTGGAGTCTTGTGAATTCTGATTCCTAAGATCACATCACCAACTCCTAAGTCATTCATGTCAAATTTGCTAGCCAACATGCGCTTATAAATAGCATTTATATCTGTCATATTTTTTCTCATTATCAACATGTCATCGACATATAAACAAACAATGACTTCATGACCTGGAGTATTTTCAATGTAAACACATTTGTCACACTTGTTGATTTTGAACCCACTTGCCAATATTGTTTGGGCAAATTTGGCATGCCATTGTTTGGGTGCTTGTTTAAGTCCATAAAACGACTTAACAATTTTGCACACTTTCTTTTCTTTACCAGAAACCACAAAACCCTCAGGTTGTCCCATGTAAATCTCTTCCTCCAATTCTCCATTTAAGAAAGTTATTTTAACATCCATTTGATGGATCTTAAGACCATACACGGTCGTCAGTGCCACTAACACCCTAATAGATGTTATCCTCGTTACTAGCAAGTAAGTGTCAAAGTAATCAAGGCCTTTCTTTTGTCTATAACCTTTGACAACAAGTCTTGCCTTATATTTGTCAATAGTACCATCAGCTTTCATTTTCCATTTAAAGATTCATTTCGAACCTAAAGGCTTATTTCCTGGAGAAAGATCAACCAATTCCATATATGGTTATCCAAAACTGATTGAATCTCACTATTGACTGTCTCTTTCCAAAATGTTGAATCAGAAGATGTTAAATGCTTGAGGCTCATTTTCAAGCAAGAATGTCATAAAATCTGGTCCAAAGGAAGTAGATGTTCTTTGACGTTTGCTACGCCTTGGATCCTCTTCACTTGGAGTATTTTCCTTTGGTTCTTCCCGTGGTCGTTTAGGTCTTTCACTTAACGGATCGCATTAAGTTTTATACGGATAGATGCTTTCAAAAAATTCAACATAATCTGATTCAATTACCGTATTAACATGAATTTCGGGATTATCAAATTTATGAACCAAAAATCGACATGCTTTACTGTTTGTAGCATATCCAATAAAAACGCAATCTACAATTTTTGGTCAGATTTAAACCCTTTTAGGTAAAGAAACTTGTACTTTTGCTAGACACTCCCGCAATTTGAAATATTTCAAGTTGAGTTTTCTTCCTTTCCATTTTCATATGGAATAAATTGCATTTTGCTGTGGGATTCTCTGTTGAGTATTAGGTTAGCTGTAAGGATAGCTTCCCCCCACAAAATCTATGGTAATCCGGAACTTATTAATATAGAATTCACCATTTCCTTTATTGTCCGATTTTTCCTTTCTGCAATTCCATTGGATTGAGTTATGTAGGGGGCAGTAGTTTGATGGATAATTCCATATTCCGAACATATTTCTGCAAATGGAGATTCATATTCTCCACTCCTATCACTTATAATCATTTTGATATTTTTATTCAATTGATTCTCTACGCCATTTTTGTATTGCTTCAATTACTTCATCCTTACTATTAAGCAAATAAACATAATAATATCTAGTGCAATCGTCAATAAAAGTAATAAAATACTTTTTCCGACCTCGAGATGGTGTCGACTTCATATCACAAATGACAATATGAATTAAATCTAAAGGATATGAATTCCTTTCAACAGACTTATAAGGATGTTTTACAAACTTAGATTCAACACATATTTGACATTTTGATTTATTTTACTCGAATTTAGGCAATACTTCTAAATTAATTAACTTCCGCAAGGTTTTATAATTGACATGTCCTAAACGAATATGCCATAAATCATTTGACTCCAATAAATTAGAAGAAGCTGAAATTTTATTAATACTGTCAACAACCATTACATTGAGTTTGAGATGGCCCTTTGTGAGGTAGCCCTTTCCAACATACATTTCATTCTTGCTTACAACAACTTTATCAGAAACAAATACACATTTGAATCCATTATTCACAAGTAAAGAAGTGGAAACTAAATTCTTCCTAATAGTAGGAACATGAAGAACGTTGTTGAGCGTTAACACCTTGCCGGAAGTCATCTTGGGGAATATCTTCCAATAACCTTCAATCTTGGTTGTTGCATTATTTCCCATGGAAAGATCTTCTTCGGGACTAAGTCGCAAATGCTTCTTTGACAGCACAAACATGTCGAGTGACTCCAGAGTCAATCCACTACTCCTTCGGATTTCCAACTAGGTTGCATTCCGAAAGCATTGCATACATATCATCAATGCCACCATTCTTCTCCACTAGGTTGGCTTGTCCCTTCTTCTTATTCTTTTTCGGGAGACGATAATCAAGGGCTTTGTGACCAGCTTTTCCACAATTGTAGCAGTTTCCCTTGAATTTCTTTTTGTTATGCTCCTTAGTCTATCCAGAAGACCTCTTCCTCTTCTTACTTTTAGGAGAAATATCCTCAATGAGATTATCGCCCATGGTCGTCAGTTTCCACGAGACTTCTTCTCGACTGTTTTGTTGTCTTCCTCAATCTTGAGACGAATCACAAGATCTTCCAACTTCATGTCTTTGTATTTGTGCTTAAGATAGTTCTTGAAATCTCTCCACGAAGGAGGCAATTTTTCAATCATTGCAACCATATGAAATGCTTCATTCACGACCATACCTTCAACAATAAGGTCGTGAAAAATAAGTTGAAGCTCTTGAACTTGGTTTACAACAGTTTTGTTGTCTATCATTTTATAGCCTAGAAACTTGGCAACCACGAACTTCTTCAAGAATGCATCTTCAGTCTTGTGCGTCTTCTAAAGTGCATCGCATAATTCTTTCGAAGTATTCATAGCACTATAGACATTGTACAAGTCATCCTCTAAAGCACTTATGATATAGCCTTTGCAAAGAAAATCTACATGTTTTCATGCCTAAAAAATAATGAATTTCTCGTTGTCTGGCATGTCCGCAACAGGCAATGGAGGTTCTTCACTGGTGAATTTTTGCATACCAAGTGTGGTAAGCCAAAAGAACACCCTTTGCTGCCATCCTTTGAAGTTGGCTCCAGAAAATTTCCCCAGTTTCTCGACCGGTGGAACAACAGTACGTCTTGACGAGGCTATCGTCGTTGCCGCAACAGTCGCAGAAGAATTTCCGTTATCAATTTTCATTTATCACTATCAACAACAGAAGAGTTCAATTAATGGCAAAAACAGAACAGTAAACAATATTGTAATTAAAGATAAACAGTACGTTTAATAAATAAAAATGATTTTTTATATACTGTTTCATAGAAAAAACAAAGTTTTTATGTTATTCAAATCATTTCTGAATTTCAATACTCCGATGAAGTTTTTATCTTCAAATCAGAATAGAAAAATTCAGAAGGAGTTGAAAACCACACAGGTTTTAATTTCCACAAACCTCATAGACGCTCGGTCATACTAGGCTCTGTATCCCGGCCATGCTGGGCTCTCTCATAGGCGCTCGATCACAGTAGGCTCGGTATATAACTTACCATCTGATCAGAGGTTGCGCAATGGGGGTCTGCCCACCGATTATAGCTCGATGGTGGTGAAAATACTGTAATACATATATATATAGATATAAACCCGTTGCTCTCTTAACTGGAAGAAGAAAATACTTAACTGAATATAAAGTCCCGATAAGGGAGAATACTGTAATTTATAAGACTAGGATAATGTACATAAGTTCAGGAATACGAACTTCTCTTTATGCCTCGTTATCAAACTTGTGTAATTACGAGATCATGCCAAAATGAAGGAAGGGCTTATCCTTAACATACCTGAACCGATTCTCTTGAAAATCCTTTTAACACACATTGATTGCGACAACACGTAACAACGAATCGAAGTAGGGGAAAATTTGTATGATATTCTTGAGAAAGATTGCACTGTATTCCCTTAGAATCGCAAAATTCCATTGCTATTACACAGTATAACATCGTGTGAAATTTTGTTGAAGCAATTTATTCCATAGAAGATCCATATGAAACTTCCTAAAAATGAATGAATGACTTTAGAAATGTCCCTTTTTATAGTGGTGTGAGTCCCACTTAATAAGGCTTATTTTGCCATCCAAATCTCTAAAAATGCCATCTAATAATGTAAGAAAAGAGTCACCAAACATGGCTTGAGTTGTTTCCATGTTACGGTTACCAAGTTTATCCAATAATTCTCTCATTTCCATAATTAACTTATTAAATCCCTCACTAATTCAATAATTAACCAATTGACCACATAATTAAGAATTATCTCAAATTACTTAAACTACTACTCAATTTTAACACACGTGATGTACCCTTCTATCATGGTCATGTACCTTGTATGTCATTAGGCTATAAATATCGGGTATTAGAGCTCGGACCGTATTTTATCTCAAATTGCCAAACTTCGATGAAACTTATTTTCTTCGATTCGCTTACACTCTCACCTTCACGAATTTACTTATTGCTTGTTTGAAATAGCATAGTACTTATAATCTCAAAATAATTTCCTTCCAAAACTTATGTCGATTAACTTATGACGAAACTTTAACTTACGAAAATACGGGATGTAACATCTCCTTTCCGAGCTTTCATTAATTTACTTGTGGCGTACTTTCACGTACGAAAACATGGGGTGTAACAAAGGATAATAGTGGTGGTTTGATACAAAATCTCCATAACCAATCCAAAAGATCAAAATACTGAAATTAACATCAACCTCACGAATCGTCGATCAAGATCAATCTTTTAAGTTCATAATTTTCGACTTTCATTCAAACGTCTGATTCAAGCCTATACAATCTGGACGAACCCAACTATTGCATACAAGTTCTAAATGACTAAACGAACCTATTCAAGCTTTCGGAACCAAAATTCGAATATGATAACTCCGAAGTCAATTTGCCGGTCAAACTTATGAACTCTCCATTCCTACAAATTGCAAACTTTTGGCAAATAGCACCAAAACGTACTAAGAACTTCCAAATCTAATTGTGAACATACGCTTAAATTTAAAATCACCATACAAACCTATTGGAACATTCAAAACATCATTTCGAGGTCGTTACATAAAAGTCAAATCTCGGTCAACTCTTACAACTTAAGCTTCCAACAATGACACAGTATTCCAAACCACTCCTGCGCCTTCCGAAGCCAAATCAATCAACCCTCAAGTCACAAAACGACAAACACATATACGAGAAGCATCAAATAAGGGAAAAAGGTGCAAAATACTACAAAATATGCCAGTCGGGGTAGACTTCGATGAAAAATTAAACATATAGGTAGAGTGAATATAGCATAAACTCTACCAATCCGGCAAGTAGAGTAAATATAGCATAAATCCGATAGAGAAATGCCTGATAAGCAAAAGCATGCCAACTTGGTAGATTTTGATGAACGACTTAACAAATAGGTAGAATTAATATAGCATAAACTCTACCAATTCAGTTAAGCTCTGCCAATCCGGTACAAAAATACTGAAGAGCAATAATTGGAAAAATTAGCATCCTATAACAACACATAGTAGGAATTGACAATATTTTATCCTTATATTAGGTTTGGCAAAGATAGCCCCAAAAAATTGCTATTATATAGCCAAATCCTAAAAAAACTATTCTCTTATATATTCTCTCTTAAAAACAACTACACGCTTAGTTTGACTTCCCTCCCCTTTTCTCTTCTTGTATTTCTTCTTCTATCTCTTCTCTTTCGTTCTCATATTTTAGCAAAAATTCTTGCAAATTATGAAAAAAATATCAGTGGGATGAAAAGGTAAAGTTGATCTCACATCAGAAACAAAAACTAAGAGAGAAAAATACATTTCAACTTTGTTTTTCTTCTCTCTTATTTTTTTTTTTGGTTGGATTGAACGAGTGGGTATGATTGAAATTTGTTAAAAATACGTAAACGAGGCTATGTACAAAATTTGAGCAAGATTAGAAGTGATTTAGACTGGTTTCAGGTAACAAATCAGACCTAAAAATCCAATTGCGATATGTGTATATCACATTGTATATCGTGTACATCAGTGTATATCACACACACGTTTTTTAGGACGTCTGCGTATATCAATTTGTATATTGTGTATACAACATAATTTTTTTTATGGTCGCCCGTATATATCACATTGTATATCATATATATAACACAATTTTTTATGGATATACACAGATACACATGATATACATGAGATATATTATACATTGAGATATACAAAAAAGAAAAAGAAAATTAAGATATACATCTTAATATATACAAAGAAGAAAAATAAATATGAGATATGCATTTTGATATACATATTATTTGATGTGTTATACATAGTGATATACAAACAACATAATTATTTTTGTGTTATACACTTAGATATAAACACAAAAATAAATGGAAAACAATTATATTTATTATTTATATTTAAAATATAATAAAGAAGGAAAATAAGATTTTGACATGCATAAAAAAGAAAATTAAAATTGTAATATATATTTTGATATATATATTATTATTGTGATATGCATTTAATTCTAACTAATTAATAGACTTAGTCGATATACTGTGCCAAACTCCCCAATAATTTTATGCTGGTCGGGACTATTTTAAAAACATTCGGCTGTGTCGATCACCCAAATTATCATGTCACGAGGCCCACAAGGCCGTAACATAAGGAACGGGAAAATTGAAACCCGCATGACAACGGTCGAATTTCACGTGATCAGAAGGAATCCAAACGCTCCGCTGTTTGCACACATTCTCACAGAGACAGAGAAAGAGAAAGAGAAAGGAGAGAGAGAGAGATGGGGAAACGGAAGGGGAAAGAGCAGAAGAAAGTTTCTGGAGGAAGATGTGAGGGAAAAGAAGTGAATTTGGGTGAACGAGTTGAAGCCGAAGCAGGAGCAGAAAGCAGATTCTTCGCCTGCTATTTGCTAACGTCTATGTGCCCCAGGTTCAAGGGCCACACTTACATCGGGTTCGTTTCCTCGTCAATTAGTTCTAATCATTGGCACACAGCTACTGATAATGAAATCCATCAGATTGGGTTCCGATTGGGGAGCTTTGGTTACTTCGTTACATCTTATCCCCTTTCATTTTCTTTCTCTTTTTTATTTTCCTAGATCCAAATTTAATTAAAGCTAACACTTGGCAAACCTTGTTTATTTCTTTTTCTTCGCACAGTTTTTATCAGATTGACTAATTTGAAATGATAATCATCTATATTGCCATAAAAAAAATTGTTCTTTGAGAGGTTTATGAAATTTTTTAATCTTTTTTAAATTGTTTTCTGCAACCAGGTTATTTTTCTTGAACATTATTGTTGTCTGCAGGTTGATAGCCTTTAATTTATATTTGAAGCCCTAAATTCAAGTAATAAATAAAAAACTATTTTCCCCTCGAACAGAATGGATTATCCATGAATAGAACAGGAGTGTAATCCATCGTTGGTGCAGATTTACAGTAAATCCTCGCCGTAGAATACGACAACACAATGGAGAAGTGAGGATGGGTGCTTTCAGGACAAAGAAGAAGCGTCCTTGGGAGATGGTTTTATGCATTTACGGCTTCCCCACAAACGTATCTGCCCTCCAGGTACCTCTCTCTCCCGTGTTCTTTAGCTATGCGCATGATACATGTTTGGATTTGGTTTTTCAAAATTGGCCTTAGGTAACAGCTGTGTAATACATTTTTGTTGTTTTAGAAATATTTGTGATGTATAGTTTTGAAATAATCTTTAGATAAAAAAAAAGTCAATCAGGTGCTGAATAGCTGTAGAGTATTATTGTTTAGTTACACTACCTGGAAAAATGAAACAAATATTAATTTGTGGAAACTTAAAGCAAAAATATATCTTAATTAAAAATTTTAAAAGCATACTTTTGCATCAAATCTATACACAAATATACACATTGTCTCCGAGAAACCAATTTTCAGAACCCAAATCCATGCACATAGTTCTCGAGAAACCAATCCCTAGACCATAATACTTTTAATAGAAAGCTGAAAATAAATCCAAACGCTACAAACTGTTTTCATAACCATGAATTTAGTTGGTTACTCTGCTCGCTCACATTTAATCTCTTAATGCAAAAATCTAACTTCCCAATGTTTGTTCTTGGCTTAATTCTCATGTGAAATAAACAAAGGGAAATTTTCAACTTAACTTCAAGTGAACCAATTGAGAAATAGCACAAACTGTTGGAATTTCAGGAGGTTTTAGATGTTACAAAAAGGTTCATTTTTTGAAACTTTACATTATGCAAATTCCCTTTGTAACCTGAATTTGCTTTAAGGATAGACCAACTGAAGCTGGTAGGCGATGTCACTTTAATTGTTTTCTTAATTGAATGTCACAGTTTGAGTGGGCGTGGCAGCATCCAGTAGAATCCCGTGCAGTTAGACAGGCAGCAGCATCGTTCAAATCTCTTGGAGGAGTTGCTAACAAGATTAAATTGGCATATACAATGCTTACTCTCCCTGAGTGGCAAAGGTATGAAATTTATTGCTTAGCTTTCCTGAGGTGGACTTACAAGCCGTAATGAATTTTGTCTCATTAGTTTTGTTTTCTATGTTCAGCCTAAATCTCTCCGTAAATTTCTTCTCCACAAAATACAAGATGCATTCTGCTGGTTGCCCTAATATTCCAGAGCACATGAGAGTCCAAGTTTGTGCGCTGGACGAACTTCCCTGTTATACAGGAATTGACAAGAATGAGTATACAACCAATGATTGGGACAACAGTGAAGATTATGTGGGGAGCAGTGAAAAGTTAACAGATGAAGGATCTGCAGGATCCACAACTTCTGATAGTTCTGCTAGTAAGGCTGCAGAAAATATCGATGAACATTTTGATTGGAGAGAAAAACTTTACGAACATGCTGAAGAATATATCACAACCCATAGAGAGGATCCCGAGCAGACATATATTATCATTGACTCGCCGGTGAATGCACCATCCTCAATTCGAAGTGGTTGCTATGGTATAACAGACAACTTAAGGGACAGATTTGAATTGGACGAAGAATTTGGTGGTAAACTTTGTGAGCATGCTGATTTGTCTAGTGAAGTTGAGGTTATTGATGTTTTTACTCCTCCATGCTACAAGGTAAGTGGAGACAACAAGAAAAGAAGACTTTCTACTGCTTGTCCTGAAATAATTGATTTGACAGACTCACCTATTTTTGTCTGATGCTACAAGGTAAATGGAGGATTTTTACCTTTTTTAGAATTGTACTAAGGGTAAAATTCCCCTACTATATAAAGGGGAAGTTTCTTATTCAATGGACACTGTAACACACATATCAAGGCAATACAAACTTGTTTCTCTGCTTCTTAATTATTTAAAAGTTCTTATTTTAACCATAGCTCTTCATATATATTTGGTTTCTAATTGAGGGACTGGTCGAGGGCGAAACTACTGTTAAGCCTAAATCTGAGCCCCGACTCAACGCAAACTGGTTTGGTTATTTATCTTGTTTTTACTTCGCTTATCTAACATTCTTACTTAAAACTGCGTACAAATTGAATTGTTATACGGACACTCTTGTTCAACATGTGTATATACATCTCTCTTCGTATTTTCCAGATCATTTCTGGAATCAACGCCGTTCGTCTTTTCTCTCTATCGATACACATACACACCGAGTCTCAGTACATTTCAGTCCATATAATACCGGAATTCGGATATTGATGCATTTTCCTTCTGGAAAATTTACTGGCTTGAGTTTGAAACGTATTGCTAAGGAAAAAGGCCTATGAATCTCCTTTTTTCATTCTTCAGAAGGTCCATTACGAGAACTGCAAAGCTTGACACTAACGCAAAATCCTCAAGGCATTGATCTGCATATATGTGCAAATACCTCTCAGAAATCGTTGTTGAGAGGTAACAACCACATATTTTTCCTTCATTTCATTTATCCTGAATTAATTTGTAAACCGAGTAATCACTTCCTTGAACTTGAAATTTGTTTTGTTGTTATTTTTTTTTTCACTTGGAATTATCTAGGATTGAGTTAATAATACTGGTAAAGTCCAATCCTGTTACTTCAAATTGTCCTGATTTGTTCTATATGGGATAAATATGGACTTAGATAAGTTCTACAGAGTGGTGGTCAGTCCGACTATGTTGTATGGGGTTGAGTGTTGGCCAGTCAAGATCGCTCATGTCCAGAAGATGAAGGCAGTAGAGATGAGGATGTTGAGATGGATGTGCGGACCCACCAGGTTAGATAGGATTAGGAATGAGGTTATTTGCAACAAGGTGGGAGTGGTCCCTATTGAGGACAAGATGCGGGAAGCGCGCTTAGGTGGTTTGTTCATGTGAGGAAGAGCACAGACGCCCCGGTGAGGAGGTATGAGAAGTTGACATTGGAGGGCCTACGGAGAGGTAGAGGTAGGCCGAAAAAGAAGTGGAGAGAGGTGATTAGGACACGACGCAATTTTAGCTGACTGAGGACATGACCCTTGATAAGAAGATGTGGAGGTCGAGGATTAAGGTAGTAGGGTAGGTAGTCTAGAGTGTTCATAGCAGTAGTTTCGGTATGCAGTCTCAGTTTCTGTTGGTAGTAGTTTTTATGACTAACCGTTATTTTCTTTCATTGATAATCACTTTATTTATAGGATTAGGGTAGTAGGATAGGTAGTCTAGAGTGTTCATAGCAGTAGTTTTAGTATGCAGTCTCGCTTTCTGTTGGTAGTAGTTTTTTATGGCTAACCGTTGTTTTCTTTCTTTGTTGATCACTTTACTATCTTGTTGTTTTTATTCTGCTTTTATATGGATTTTTGGTGCTGTCCCTTCTTGTCTATATTTTAATTAATGTGGTGCTTATGCTTTTCGGAGCCGACGGTCTATTGAAAACAGCCTCTTTATCCTTACAAGGTAGGAATAAGGTCTGCGTACACACTACCCTACTCAAACCCCACACTGTGGGATAATACTGGGTATGTTGTTGTTGTTGGGATAATTGTGGACTTGACTTGAATTCAGTATGCATCTTCTATCTAAATGGTATCTTAGAACAGTTGCTGGTTTGCAGTAGGTGAGCATGTCTTTTGGTAAGTGGAAGGTAAAACTTGGATTATGTGTGATTTGACTGATGCTATGGCATTTTGTGGAGGCAATCTAGTTTCCATGTGTCATTGGCTAGGTATTGAGTGATCTTTTTATAGGAGTACATCAAAAGTCTGTAATTTCATTAGCTTTCTTGTATGTGTCGATAAGATGATTATATCTGTTTTTGGGTTTCTGATTAAAACTTATAGTGAAACTCATCATTAAGTAAGTAATAATAGAAGAATATTTATGACATTTTCTCCACTTTATAATCATTCTAGCATGTTAAATTTTGGAGGCAGAGATTAGCCATTGTATATTTTAACTTATTATTAGTAGCCTGTAAAACTCATATGATTTTGACCTACCTGAGAGATTATTTCACTTGGGTGATACTTGTTTTTCATTTCCTTCTTTTTCCCCTCTGGTCCTTCTGTAATTATCTCTTCACGATTTAGTGGAGGCTGCAAGGAAGATTTCTGCCACAATGTTACAATGGATGGGTGGGTAAGGAGGAAAGTCGATACTGTAAGTGTCAAAGGAAATAATTTGTTATCCTGTAGATATACTGGCATATTTCTGAATTTGGAAAATAAATTATTTCTTTCTTTTTTCTTTTACGGAAATAAATTATTTCTTTCATGGGGTACTTTGGAAGCACAATTGAGAGGTAGAACTGCAGCTCAATGCTCATTAGTGTGGTTTGTTAGTTGATCTTTAGTAGTGCACTCTGGAGTTGGTAATGGATTTTAACGTAAAAGTGTGGTTAGTACAGTTCAAAAGAGGAGTTATATAATGTATTATTGAAAGATGAAGATCACCCTTTAAAGATTAGGAGCTCAAACATACTCTTAAAAGAATTAATATATTGTTAATCCATTTAGTCCTGGCAGAACTCTTCTTTCGAAAAAGATAACCTCTTAAACTTTTTTTACGTGAGTTTAATGGTGTACAAGCCAGTTTGCCGATTTGTTGTGATAATGTTCAACTCAAACCACCCCCCAAAATAAAAAAGGAAAAAGATATAAGAAAAGAAATATTCATCTTTCCTTGAAGGGTATCAGCTTGTTCTTTTGCAAGTTTGATTTGTTTCCATCATTCTCAGTAAGTTAATCTTATTGCTTTGGGAAATGTTCTCATACTGATGCTTTCTCTATTGATTTGTGTTATTTCGTGGGATGGAAAAACATTAGTCAAGAAGGTCAACACAGAAAAGGTATTGAAACATCACACAACTGTCTTTATTTGTTCTGATAATAGTTTTAGCTATCCTCAACATCAGCACTGGTAAAGATTCTTAGAGAATGTTGTCTAACTCAATATACAGGGATTAAGACTAAGTTGTAGTTGGTCTATCTTATAGGCAACAACAATACTTTGAGCAAAGAAAACAGCAAGAGCAGCAGAAAAATGATGCAAGAGAGAGCTTCTTTGAGGAGAAAATCCGATGTAACCAGCAAGAAAAGAGTAGTCGTTCACTGTATATTCGGAGTTCACTAAACTTATCTACAGGTTCTGGGGAACATAAGTCGAATGTCCACTCAGGTACATTGACCTCAATTTTTTATCTCTCCAAAAACTTTAAGCATATTATAAATCATTATGTGTGTTTCTTCTTACGAGTTAGCTCAGAGATATTATGTAAGTTATTGTCCCTTATGGGGCATCCGATAAACTTGGAATGGTACAGAGATATTACGTGAGATATCTTACTTCTCAAAGAAGTTTGTATCTCAATCTGTTCAGCCTTTGGAGTTAAAATCCCTAAAATTTGTGAAAATCAAAATGAATGATGTGCATTTTCACTTTCTTCAAAACTCAAAGTAAACTTCTGAACTAGTTGCAAAAATATGCAGCTTCATTAGCATTTAATGTCTTTGAGCAATTAATTGTTGTCAGGTACTGTTAGATTTCTTCTTGCATGAGTGTCCTTACTACCATTTCTAAGTCTTTCAGTGATATCAAACAACCTAATATACATGTTTTATCAATTAGAGATTGCAATATGGGTTTGACACAAAATTTGATCGTGCAATGTGAACATGTTAAATTGCATTTTGTCTATTTTCCTTATGTGATGAGTCAGGCCTCTTCCCTTCAACCGCACGGCGATTCATAATCCCCCTTTTGTGGCCTAATTTTCTTTTGCATCACTATGAAAGCAAGGCATAGTTATGAGGGAAATGCCTTTACTCCACACAATCAGATGCTACAGCGTTCTTCGGTGATTCAAACCAATGAAGTCATATCTGTTGGCTCTCTTCAACATAAGGAAGGTAGTATACTACTATACTTGCATTCTGGCAAAAGCTAGTTTGATGAGGAGTATAATTGTTTTTTCTTGTCATTCGGACGTAATGTGATCCATTGTCCTAAAAGGAACGTCACCAAGCTCCCAAGATAATGCTGCCTGCCCAAAGAAGTAAGTATGCTTATGTTGAGTGGATTATCCATATTGAATTGCATAAAAATAAAAATTCTCATAGGTTTATCCTTGTCAGATTGCATAACTATTTAAAGGAAAATAACTCCTTAAGGGATCTTGCTTGAGTAATTTATTTTGAATGAAAGGCTGCTAAACAAGTGCAGATAAAGAAGCTTCGAGTTCATGCCTGACTTAGATGCTAGCAACTTGTTTGGGTGCCTAGAATCTCCATGAATTGCATTCTTTTAGTATTTCACATGTTTGGTTGTAATGTCTCGGTAATAATCATTTTTGCTGAAAAAAGTTCAATTGATCGTTGATGTTGCTCAGTACATCAGTTGGAGCACCTGGATGTCATGCGAAAGCTTTGTACAATAATGACAAACTAAATCCACTAACTAGCTCTGCATGCATGCGTGAGTACTATAAATGAATACTGTATAGAAGTGTTTGCCTGTAAGCTTGTAGTAATAACCTGTACAGAGAAAACTTGTTGAAATGGCTTGTCAAAATATATTAAGCAATAGGGTAAAAATATTCTGATTGGAGACACTTCCTTTTCAATTTCAATTTGATAATTGAATTGGAACTTGGAAGTACAAATTCAAAATATTAAATCAAGGTATCCTTTTGACTATACGTGATAGAAGTTTATCAACTGCAAATTTAATGGAGTACTCTAAAAAGCACTTCCTAAGAGAATTCTCTGGTTTGAAATGTCAGAGCTGAAAAAATGATTCCCATATACTAAACTGTCATCTCATCTAGTTCTGCAGAGCTATCTATCATTGATATACTTGGTGATGACGGACCGAGCTCTGCGAGTTGGAAAGTTCAACTCATGAAGGCCATGTTGCATTTTCGATTGAAGGTACATTCGATGGTTGACCACAAATCAATTAATTTATGTTATTTTGAGAGACTGATAGCTTATCAACAAACAGGAAGAAAAGGTCAACTAACTTCTTTCACTTTCCTTTCTACTTTATGCTCTTTATAGTAATCATTTTACAAATATCATAGAGTAGCTATTTTCTAGCAATTATTTCTTCATTTTTCTTTCTACTTTATGCTCTTTATAGGGATCATTTCTAGTTTGCAGGGAAAAGGAGTGATCTTTCTTTATATGTGCCTTCAGTTCTTTTAGGATGGATCAGTGTTAGAACCCGCGCGATGCACGGATAATTTTAAAGAATGTTAATCTTATGAAATTAAAAATTGATATATCATATTGTTTCAATAAATTGTAGTTGCTATTTTATTTTTTAATACAATGTGCGGAAATATAACAAAAATTCATATAAATTTAAAGGATACACATTATATCGTAATCAAACAAATTATTTGTTCCATATTTTATTCTTTATTAAATTAGAAAGTACTTAGTATTATACATTTACTAATGTAACTTTTTATTAACTTGTCAATTGGGTTAATATTTTATCACTATTTTTCTTTTAATATAACAAAGATATATATTTTATTACTCTGAAAATATTTTTATTATTTTTAAACTTATGTTATACAGTTAAAAATTCTTCAATTGTCTAAATTTATCAAATATATTTTGAGTGTTATTTACTTACCTTTTACTTTTAAAAAAAAATTAATTCAAAGCACAAATATCCTAAGATTATCTTTTACCCCCCACACACACACACATTCTTTTCTATTGTAATACTTGATTAGCTTTCTCATTTTATATTTTACTTATAACTACAATAATGTAGTTTTTTTTACTAAATTATAATTTTGAATTCATCAAACGTATAAAGAGATAAGCCTTCTATTATTTTTGTAAAAAATCTACCAATATTTTTAATAATTGTTATTTTGTGTTATATAAATAATATCCTTATCTTATGTATAAATATCCTAATGTCATCTTTATATTTTTGTTATTTTTCAATATGAAATTATGAGTTTTATTTAATAACTTAAATTTTTTAATATGAGAAATTTAATCTTTATGACTCTTTGTTTATTATGGTTTTAGTTATATGTATATATATAATTTTTCTCGTCACAATTCTAATTATAATTATATTTGTATATAATTTTTCTCATCACAATTCTAATTATAATTATATCATTGTCCGCTACTCCTATCATTATTTCTTCGTTTTGCTTTCTACTTTATGCTCTTTATATGGATCGTTTCTAGTTTGCAGGGAAAAGGAGTGTTGAACTATCTTTCTTTATACGTGCCTTCAGTTCTTTTAGAATGGATATTTGATCAAATGCCTTTTGCTCTGCTAGGTTTAGGTAAAGTTTCATGTCTACACCATTCCATTCACCGCAGGTACCTCGCAGGTAATTGTACTTTATGCATCAAGAATAACAAAACATGAATGATAATTTTGCCAATGCCATTTTTACGAGATTTTATGACAACCAAAAAGGGATAAATGGATTCCTCCTGAATAAGTAGTAGGTAGGACTACCTTTGGAAGTCAAGATTATGGATAGGTTTCAAATTTAAAATCGGCCCGTGAAAGCTGCCTCTACCAGTTTTATTGACTGAAAACAACATCTGCACATTTGGAGAGCCATGCATTGCATTTCCCAGGTTTTGAGGAGATCATCTGGCGGTTAACAGATCATCATAGATGACAAAAATTGTATGCCTGAACTAAGTCCTCTTTGCCACTGACATAAAGCTTTTGTAAACAGAGGATGACGCATTAATGTTATGGATGTGGTTTACAGTATTGTTGCATCCAGCAAGAAGGAACTCCAAATTCCACTAGAGGTTCTTAAGTATTTCCAGATAAGCAAATAAGTAATACAGTCACAGATAACCACCCAAATCCTTGATAATGCTCACTTGGTAAGCTGAGGTATCTAGCCACTGGAAAGTGCTCTGAGTACCTTTATGGCATGCACAGTGTGCTTAAGGGTTATGTATTTCAAAGTCAAAGCCATAGATATATGTTCAATCAATGCATGCACGCCTCATGCTTTTATTACATTTTGGAATGCTAGTGAGGATTCCTTGCAAGTACTAGACACCTGATTGATTCTCAGGTTGCAGTATTTGGATGCACCAACTTTCAATGGAAAATTCAATCTTACATATAGGACCTTAAAGTGGACACATTTTGTCCAACTTTCAATGGAAAATTCAGTCTAGCTCTTCATGCTTCAATAAGCTGATTATGGACACATTTTATGCTTTATCGCTATCACCGCAAGAGTTGCATGGAAATCTTTGAAGTTGCTCCTGCTAAATGCTGCTTTTATGTTGCATGACTGCAGACCCTTATCGTGTGGTAGGTCCTCACCCTAAAGGGCTAACAGAAAAGCTCTTTCATTTGACTACCTAACACAGGGACAAATGGCATTGAACGTGAATTGGTGAGAGGACTTCCTGATGCTATTTTCATTCAGTTAGGGTTGCTAGCTCGCTGCATGTTTTATGACTAACACTTCCTCACTGAGTTTATCACCTTCTATCTTTATTAGTCTCTCCTTTCCATGGGATGCTGGACCATTACCTGTAGAAATCTTAAGTGCTTCTATTACTTCATTTCCCATAACTGTAAGCTTACTGCTGTATTTCTTTCTAGCTTCACTTTTTGTCTGGTGTGTGTAATTAGTGTTAGATAGTTATGTGTAATAGTCCTAATCCTATATGTAGTAGGAGTAGAATATATCCTAGTCCCATATGTAACGATCCGGCCGGTCGTTTTGAGAATCTAAGTTCCGTTCGGCGGCATAAGGTCTTGTACAGCTTCATATTATGTGTATAGACTTGCGTGCGTTGTTGAATTCAATTACCGGATGAGTCGGAGTCGTATTGGAAGAAGGATTCTAGTTTTGGAACCTTAAGCGGTAGGAATTTGACGGAAATTTGACTTTTGTGTAAATGCTCTGGAATGGGTTTAGGATCTCAACGACTTCGTGTGGTGATTTTGGACTTAGGCGCGCGTCTGAATTTGGATTTGGAGGTTCGTAGGTGATTTGGAGCATTTCGGCGAAAGTTGAAGTTGGAAAGTGGAAAGGTTTGACCAATGGTTGACTTTGGTGATTTCGGGGTCGGAATACGATTCCGATAGTTGAGAAGCTCTGTTATGTTAATTGGGACTTGTCCGCAAAATTTGATGTCATTCCGGATTGGGTTGATAGGTTTCGGCACGAGTGTTAGAAGATGGAAGAATTGGAAGTTCATAAGTTCGATTCATGTGCGATTCGTAGTTTCGTCGTTGTTTGATGTGATTCGAGGTCCCGAGCGAGTCCGTGTGAGGTTATAGAACTTGTTGGTATGTTTGGACGGGGTCCAGGGGGCCCCGGTTGTGTTCCGGTCGAGTTTTTGGATGTTTTTCCTAGTTTGAGCAAGTCTGGTTCTGGTGTCTCGCACTTGCAACACTTTGGAGCGCAGGTGCGGCTCCACTTCTGCGTGAGCCTGGTCGCTTATGTGATCCTTGAGGTCTGAGAGCTAGCCTGCTTCTGCGGATGCTGGTGCGAAGGCCGCTTCTGCGGTTCTGTGATCACATCTGCGAGGAATCCCGCTTCTGCGGTACCGCTGGTGCGGTTATTGATCCGCAGATGCGGTCCCTGGCCTGGTTAGCCAAGTTCGCAGATGCGGACTAGTTCTCGCAAATGCGAATCCGCAGATGCAGTTTCTTGTCCGCAAATGCGGAAGTCCTGGCAGAACCTTTAAGTCGAGGGTTGGCCATTTTTCTTCATATTTTGAGTTTTGGACTTCGGTTTTGGGAGCTTCTTTTGGGGTTTTTCAAGCAAATCGATTGGGTAAGTGTTCTTAACCTAGAATCTAACATATTCCATGATTTTATCTTCATTTTTATCATTTAATTTGTGTTTTGAGTTGAGGAAAATGTTGGTTTTTGAAGAAAGTTTTCAAAATGAAAAATCATGATTTGAGGGACGAAATGATGTCGGAATTTGGTAATTTTAGTATGGTTGAACTCGTATCGGAATGGGTGTTCGGGTTTTGTAAAATTTTGTCGGCTTCCGAGGTGCGGTCCGGGGGTCAACTTTTGGGTCGATTTTTAGATTTTTGTAAAGATTGAGACTTTATGATCCAGAATAGTTCCTTATGAGTTTTATTTGTGTTTTGACGTTATTTTGATTAGATTAAGGCCGTCCGAAGGTCTTTTTGCCCGAAGAGTTCATTTTAGAGTACTAGGTTGTCTTCTTGTCACGCCCCAAAATCGAGGAACACGACCGGCGCTCAACCGGGTGGCCCCATTCAAGCGGACCTGGATTTGCCTCACCTATCCCACGCATTACCCCGTGATTTCCATATACATTATTCATGTGAATTAGCAATTTGAGACTTAATATACAACTCCAAGTTAAATTCATTTCTACCTATTATCATTAACAGCATATGGTACTAAATACTTGCAACATACATACAACATACATACTTCTACCACGCGGACCACGATTGTCACTACCCAAAGTATATATGTACAATACCCACATTATGTCTATGGAGCCTCAACGAGTGATAGGCTTTTATAAAATACTTGCCGGAAACAAGGTTCCGGCTATACCTTACAATACAAAATAGACCCAAAAGAAGGTGACATGAACCACACATGGCCCCGAGAGGAAGTAGGGCTCACCAATTCAACTGTTGAGTGGAGAGGAGGCACTACTGACGGTGGACTGAATTACCTGTCGTAGAACCACCTACATTAGTACTGTGGAATAGTACTAGTATGTATGAACAAACTTCACTTTAAGTAAGATAATCAATGCACAGATAAGAGACAATAATAGAATCAGCAAGCATTGCACAGCAACAGAAACAATCAAAATTACAAGTTCCACAGATTTCCCCTTTTTCCTTTCCAACAACACAATATTCAAGAATTTCATAGATTCTTCATTTCAACGTGATCACATTCTATCCTTATTACCTTGGCCACCCTTATTACCTCACCCGCCTTTATTTCTTCGTGTTGCGGCGCGCAACCCGATCCCACCTGTCTATCACATTTCATATCAACCTTTCCAATTCACAACTCACAAAGAATTTCATCATAAGGACACAATCTCAGTACGACCAACCACCCATACGATTTCAAGTCACAACAGATCTTGCCCAAAACGACGAGTCAAATAAGACATTGCCACAATCAGTGTAGTACGATTAAATCAACCATAAATTCCTGTTTATCATATCATTTCACATCTCTTAGCACTTAGTCATATTCACATACTTGGGTTTGTTACCAATCTTTCATATTGGCATATTAGGGTACTTAACCAACCTTACGCATGGTAAAACAGTCACAAGTAAATCGCCTTTTCACAATTTCCGAATAGCAAAATACATGAATTTCAGCTAGACAGTCAGAGAGTAGGGCATCATGCCTCAACATATTTAGAACACCCAATTTACACATATTCAAACAATTAACACGTAGCGACTGTTCTGGCACCAACAAGGTGACTTTGCGAAGATTAAAGTTAGCCATACATACTTGGGGTCGGAATTTCTTTTTAACTTTTACTCACAAATCACCGAACCGACTAGTACCGCCAATCTAGTTCACAATTAAACATATTGAACTCAGAATTGGAAATCATGCATACAATTCGAACTCTTTTAAGCATTTTATCGAACGCAAGGTGACCTCATTAGATTACCACCCTTTCCTTGTGAAATTTACCCCAACCCTCTTCCTTTTTTACTAGATTAAGAAGTTTTACTCACATGCATTCATGGGTTCGACCTCCATTTTCAAGAAGCATCCTATGTGTTTTATTCTTAATTAAAATCTGAGAACTTGGGGAAAATTAGGTGAAGACTTACCTCTTTGAGTGAAGATAATACTAACTCGATAGATTCCGGGCTTGAGCTACTTTGAAGAATCAATTTTTTTTTTATGAAGAAGAACTTTCCCTCTCAAGAACCCTCTCTCCCTTCTCTCCCTTCTCTCTATTTTTGCTCAGAAATCAGTTAAAAATGAAGGGGAGGGGTGTTTTAATGAACTGGGGGTCGGGTTTTAAAATTAGAAAAATAGGAGCCCGACACCGGAGTGCGGTTAGGAATGCGATCGCATTCCTGACATGCGGTCCGCAGAATCGACCGCAGAATGACCCTCAAGATGGGCCAATATTTTAAACACACTGTGCAGGTATACGACCATTATGTGGTCTGCATGCACATTATGCGATCGCATAGTGCGTTGCATAACCTCCCTTACCAAAATCAATGGGCATGAATGCGACAACCATGCAATCTGCAGAATCAACATGCGATCGTATTTTGGACCGCATAGTTGTCCTTAAATTGGACAGTGATTCTGCCCATGTATGCGACCATTATGCAGTCCGCATACACGTTATGTGATCGCATAGTGCGTCGCATAACGCCCAAATTTCTGGAAAATTCATCTTTCAAATTCCGGGGTACTTTTTACTGAAAAATATGTCCGTTTTAAGAATTTCTACAATTATAACAACTTGGAGACTTATTCGGGTATTATTTTAAACGATAAATTTTATGGGTCTTTACATCCTTCCCCACTTAAAATCATTCGTCTCGAATGAGGATCGGAAAAATCATTTGGTTTTGAAAACACAATATGCCAACCCCCAATTTTTTCTAACTCCGATATCTTCTGAAAATTTCGCCAGAGTTTACTCTGTAATTAGGCCTATCTACCTGCCAGAGAGCTCCCCGAAACACATGTTTCTTAACCAATTCCACACATAACTAGTTATTTCATGGCCTTGCACATAATTTGGTCACCTCGACAAGTCCCATATAATTCAATTACTTCAACATGTCATATACACTTCGATTGATCATTACCAATCTACTCTTCCATTAATCATTTAACCATAACATGAGTTTCACATAATTTCATTTACTCCACGGGGTTGCACATTACTCAATTAGTCACAACATACAGAATTATGGCACAACTTGAGAAGTTACAATAGTAGAGAAATTAGGGGGAAATGGGGTGCTTTTGCAAAAAATTGAACATAAAATATAATTTGCTTAGAGATGACAGTTCGCACGATCACTACTAGACTTATTCAAACAAATGCGGATATTTTTCTTTCATTTCATTTTCCGCTTCCCATGTGGCTTCCTCAACGTGCTGACTTCGCCACAACACTTTAACTAAAGCAATTTATTTGTTCCTCAATCTACGCACTTGTCTATCAAGAATAGCAACCAGAACCTCTTCATATGATAATTCTTCGTTAACCTCAATAGTCTCAACTGGCACGATGGCTGATGGATCTCCAATCACTTTCTTCAACATAGACATATGGAACACCGGGTGCACTAATGACATCTCAGGGGGCAATTCCAGTCTATAAGCCACATGTCCTATCCTTTGAGCAATCCTATATAGCCCGACATACCTTGGGCTCAATTTCCCTTTCTTCCCAAACCGCATTACTCCCCTTCATGGGGGACACCTTCAAGAATACCTAGTCATCTACTTGGAATTCCAATTCTCTACGACGAACGTCCGCATACGATTTTTGACGACTCTGAGCAGTTTTCATCCTTTCCTAAATGACTCTAACCTTTTCCATAGTTTGGTGCACAAGGTCTGGTCCCAACAATTTTACTTCACCAGCCTCGAACCACCCAATCGGAGATCTACACCTTCTTCCGTACAATGCCTTAAATGGGGCCATCTGAATACTAGCGTGAAAGTTGTTATTGTAAGCAAATTCGATAAGCGGTAAATGATCATCCCAACTACCCTTGAAGTCCAACACACAAGCCCGTAACATATCTTCAAGCGTCTGAATAGTCCACTCTGCCTGACCATTAGTCTGCGGATGGAAAGTCGTGTTGAGATTTACGTGAGTACCCAAACCTTGCTGAAATTTCCTCCAAAATTAGCCGTAAATTTGGCTCCTCGATCTGAGATAATAGAAACTGGAGTACCGTGAAGCCTGACTATTTCCTTGATATACAAATGAGCGTACTGTTCTGCAATATCGGTGGACTTGACTGGCAAGAAGTGAGCTGATTTCGTGAGTCGATCCACTATCACCCAAATTGAGTCGAACCTGCGTGGAGTGCGAGGTAACCCCACCAAAAAGTCCATATTGATCATCTCCCATTTCCATATCGGTATTTCCATAAGCTGCGTCAACCCACCGGGCCTCTGATGCTCGGCCTTCACCTGCTGACAATTCGGACATCTAGACACAAAGTCTGCCACACCTCTCTTCATATCGCTCCACCAATAAACTTCCCGGAGATCATGATACATTTTCGTAGATCCTGGGTGCACGGAATACCTGGAATTGTGAGCCTTTGCCATTACCCTCTCTCGAAGATTATCCACATCTAGAACACATAGCCTTCCCTGGCACCGTAAAACACCATCATCGCTACCGAGTGAAAAATGCCGAAATCTTGTTATTCAAAACTGCGTCCTTCAACTACGACAATGCTTGATCCATACACTGATTTTCCTTGACTTCCGCTACAAGGGATGATTCTGCTCCATTATGCACCATAATATTTCCCTCGTCTGAGGTCGAGAGACAGACCCCCAGACTGGCTAATTTATAAATCTATCGAGCTAAAGGCCTCGGATCCACTTTCAAATGAGCCAAACTACCCATAGACTTCCGACTGAGAGCGTCAGCCACCACATTCGCCTTCCCTGGATGGTTCAAAATGTTCATATCATAATCCTTAAGCAATTCTAACCACCGTCGCTGCCTTAAATTCAACTCCTTCTACTTGAACAAATATTGGAGATTCTTGTGGTCTGAGAACACGTCCACATGGACCCCCATACAAATAATGCCGCCAGATTTTTAATGCAAACACAGCTGCCGCGAGTTCTAAATCATGCGTCGGATAATTCTTCTCGTGATTCTTGAGTTGCCTGGAAG
>ML305721.1:38826-59361 GCA_005239505.1 Nicotiana paniculata | reverse complement strand
GAGTCAATTACTCTATATCTCTTCCATGTCTCTTATGTATTTATTTATGTGCCTTATATACTCCGTACATTATTCGTACTGACGTCCCTTTTGCCTGGGGACGCGGCGTTTCATGCCCGCATGTGCAGGTAGGCGAACTGACGGTCCCCCTTCTTAGGATCCCTTATCAGCGAGATTAGGAGTGCTCCACTTGATCCGGATCTACTTTTGATTTTGGTACGATACGTTTGTATATAGATATATATGGGTATGACGTGGATCAGACCCGTCTTTATACAGTTATGTTTCTATTAGAGGTCTGTAGACAGTATGTCTAGTTGGATAGTATGTGGCCTTGCAGGCTTCCAGTTTTGAGATGTATAGTTGTCTATAGCAGCCTTGTCGGCTCGTCCTACGTATGTTATACGTATATGTATGTATGCCTTTTATGCAGATTTCCTTCATGTATAATGTTCTCGTAATTCAGCAGATGTTATTCAGGTTGATATTTTAGACACATGTCTAGGAGTGTTTGACAGGTAGGACTCAGGCACCCGTCGCGGCCCATCGGTTTGGGTCGTGACAGAAGTGGTATCAGAGTGGTTTTGTCCTAGGGTTGTCTACAGATCGTGTCTAGTAGAGTCTTGTTTATGGGTGTGTCATGCACCACACTTATAAACAGGAGGCTACATCACATATAGGATGTTATCCTATCTTTTTATCTCATATCGTGCAATACAAGAATTCATGTTCCTAACGATACGTTATATTGTCAGCAATGCCCCCAAAGAGTACGGCCGCCCAAAAGGGAAAGTTTGTGGCTGGTGAGACTACTCGAGCACCACGAGTTACCAGGGCTCGGGGAGAATCTCATGGTGAGGTTCCATATCAGACTTCACATACCCCGCCTTTTCCGGAAGAGCTCCGAAGGGCACCAGCTTCAGCGCCCTCCTCTGTACATTCAGCACCTCAGCCGGATGCGCCGGGTCAGAAGATGAGAGATGTTGTTCAGTTATTGACCCGATTAGTAGCCGCACAGGCTCGGTGTCAGGATAGGTATTGTTCATGTAGATAGGTCCGTGAGTGCGAGGGTGGTTCGTGACTTTATTAATTTAGACCCTCCGGTATTCACTGGAGCAGACCCGAATGAGGACCCTCAGGTATTTATTGATAGAGTGCAGAGGACGTTACGGGTAATGAAGGCCATTGCGACGAAGTCAGTTGAGCTAGCTTCCTATAGACTCTGAGATGTTGCAGTTAATTGGTACGAGTCTTGGGAATTGTCCAGAGGTGAGAATTCCCCTCCAACGGTATGGCAGGAGTTTACAGAAGCTTTTCTTCGTCATTATCTGCCACCAGAGCTTAGGCGAGCCAGATTTGATAGGTTCTTGACCCTTCGGCAGGGAAACATGAGTGTTCGGGAGTACATTCTTCTTTTTGATTCGTTGTCTAGTATGCTCCCACTATTGTATCTAAGATGGAGGATCGGGTTCATCGGTTTGTGATGGGATTAGAGCCTCACTTGATTTTAACGATTGTATGTCGGTTTCACTTCATCCAGACATAGATATTTCTCGTATGTAGGCATACACTCAGGGTGTAGAGTAGCGTAAACAGAAACAGATGACTGACCGTGAGCATGATAGGGCCCAGAATAAGAGAGCGAGGTCTTCGGGTCCTTCTGGTGAGTTTCGAGGTGGTCAGAGGTAGCAGTATTCGAGATATCCATCCCAGCCCTCGGCTAGTGCGCCCCCTCAGTTTGGTGGTAAGAGTTTTGATCGTTCTACATATTCAGGGCATGGTCAGAATTTTAGAGCCTCAGGTTCTCAGTATAGGGGTGAGTCAAATCAGATGAGGCTCCGCGATGTACTCAATGCATACCGTACAGTGCCATATGGGATTATGTGTTTGTTATACTTGTGGTTATTCGGGCCACGTTATGAGGGAATGTCCAATGAGAGGTGATGCAAGAATAACTCAGCCAGCGGGTAGCTGGATCATCATCATCAGTACGCCCCCTAGGCAAGGTCCCCATGCACCAATGAGTCGTGGTAGAGGCAGAGGCGGAGCATCTAGCTCGAGTAGCCCTCAGAACCACATTTATGGGTTGGAAGGACGACAAGACCAAGAGTCATCGCCGGATATTGTTACAGGTATATTATGAGTCTCCTCCTATGATGTATATGCACTGATTGATCCAGGTTCCACCTTATCATACGTTACTCCATTGGTTGCTAGTAAGTTTGAAAGAAAACCTGAGTTGGTTAAACCTTTTGAGGTATCTAAACCTGTTGGGGACTCAGTGATAGCTAAGCAAGTATATAGGGGTTGTATAATAATAGTTCAGGGTCGATCTACCGTAGCAGATCTAATCGAGTTGAATATGGTAGAATTTCATGTTATAATGGGTATGGATTGGTTGGATTCTTGTCATGCCAACGTTGATTGTAGATCAAAGATAGTCCCATTTCAATTCCCAGGGGAGCCTGTTTTGGAATGAAAAGGTAATACGGAATCGCTGAGAGGAAGATTCATTTCATATCTCAAGGCAAGAAAGATGATCAGAATGGGTTGTATTTATCACTTAGTTCGGGTTCAGGATGTGGAAGTGGAGTCACTAACCATTCAATCTATCCCTGTGGTTAATGGGTTTCTCGATGTTTTTCCTGATGAGCTTCCAGGTCTTCCGCCAGAGCGAGAAATTGAGTTTTCCATTGACCTACTACCAGATACTCACCCAATATCTATTCCTCCCTATAGAATGGCCCCCGCAGAGCTGAAAGAGTTGCAAGAACAACTAAGGGACTTTATTGAAAAAGGTTTTATCAGACCTAGTACGTCACCGTGGGGAGCACCTGTGTTGTTTGTAAGGAAGAAAGATGGTTCCTTAAGAATGTGTATTGATTATAGGCAACTGAATAAGGTGAAGATCAAGAATAAGTACCCGCTCACGAGGATTGACGACTTATTTGATCAGTTGCAAGGTGCCAAGTGCTTTTCAAAGATAGACTTGAGGCCCGGGTACCATCAGGTAAGGGTTAAGGATGAAGATATTCCGAAGACAGCATTCAGGACTAGATATGGGCAATTTGAATTTCGGGTTATGTCGTTCGGTCGGACCAATGCCCCGACAGTATTCATGGGTTTGATGAACCGTGTGTTCCGGCCTTTCTTAGATCTGTTTGTAATTGTATTTATTTACGATATATTGGTATATTTTCGTTCATAGGATGAGCATGCTGGTCATCTGCGTACTGTGCTCAGAGTTCTACAAGAAAGGAAGTTGTATGCAAAATTTTCTAAGTGTGAATTCTGGTTGAACTCTGTAACTTTCCTTGGGCATATCATTTCGGGTGAAGGCATCCAGGTGGATACACAAAAGATTGAGTTAGTAAAGACTTGGCCTAGGCCCACAACACCGATGGAGGTTCGTAGCTTTCTTGGATTGGCGGGTTATTACAGGAGATTTGTGGAAGGATTTTCTTCCCTTTCAGCACCTTTAACAAAGTTGATTCAGAAGGGAGAAAAGTTTCAATGGACTGATGCTTGTGAACGGGGTTTCCAGGCATTAAAGTACAGGTTAACTTCAGCACCGGTTCTAACGCTCCCAGAAGGGACTGATGGTTATGTCATCTATTGTGATACTTCAGGCATTGGATTGGGTTGTGTGCTGATGCAGTATGGTAAGGTTGTGGCTTATGCTTCTAGACAACTAAGAAAGCACGAGAAGAACTACCCGACCCACGATTTAGAATTAGCTGCGGTGATTCATGCACTAAAGATGTGGAGGCACTACTTGTATGGCATTCATGTTGATATATATATGGATCATAAGAGCCTCCAGTATATCTTCAAGCAAAAGGAATTGAATCTACGTCAAAGGAGATGGTTGGAGCTACTTAAAGACTATGACATTGAAATTTTATACCATCCGGGGAAGGCGAATGTAGTAGATGACACCCTCAGCCGTAGATCTATGGGTAGCCTGTCGTATTTGCAGCCAGAAAAGAGGGGAATAACTCGTGAGGTTCATCAACTAGCTAGTCTTGGAGTTCGGTTACCGGATTTAGATGATATTGGAATTACTATTCAAGATATGACAACATCCTCTTTAGTAACTGAAGTAAAGGAACGCCAATACGAGGATCCTGTGTTAGTTCGTTATAAGGACACCACCCTTCAGAAGGAGAAGACACCATTTGAAATTACAAAAGATGGAGTCCTCAAATATCAAGGGCGATTGTGTGTGCCTAATGTTGCAGGGCTGCGTCGGCTGGTTATGGGAGAAACTCACTACTCTCGTTATTCTATCTATCCAGGTGAAACAAAGATGTATCATGACATCAGGGAAATATATTGGTTGGACGGAATGAAAAAGGATATAGCAAAATTTGTTGCTCAGTGTCCTAACTGTCAGTAGGTTAAGATTGAGCATCAAAAACCCAGTGGATTTTTGCAGGCTATGAAGATTCCGACTTGGAAATGGGAGATAATCAATATGGACTTCATCGTAGGCTTACCTCGTACCCAACATAAGTTCGATTCGATATGGGTGATTATTTATAGGCTTACAAAGTTAGCCCATTTTCTTCCCGTTAGAACTACATATTCCTCAGAAGACTATGCGAGACTTTATATCAAGGAAATAGTACGACTGCATGGTGTCCCTGTATCTATTATCTCGGATAGATGAGATCAATTTATAGCTAACTTCTGGAGGTCCTTCCAAAAGGTATTAGGGACTCAAGTAAGTCTTAGTACAACATTTCATCCCCAGACACACGGACAGGCCGAGCGTACTATTCAAGCACTGGAGGATATGCTGCGAGCTTGTGTGATAGACTTCAAAGGTAGCTGGGATGATCATCTGCCGCTTATTGAGTTCGCATATAATAATAGCTACCATTCCATCATTCAGATGGCTCCATACAAAGCTCTTTACGAACTAAAATGTAGGTCGTCTATAGGGTGGTTCAATGTTGGAGAATCTGGATTACATGAGCCAGACCTGGTTCAACAAGCCATAGAAAAAGTAAAGCTTATCCGGGATCGACTATTGATAGCTCAGAGTCGTCAGAAGTCATATTCGGACGTGCGGCGACGAGATTTAGAGTTCAAGGGTGATGACTAGGTATTTTTAAAAGTGTCACCGATGAAGGGTGTGATGAGGTTTGGAAAGAAAGGCAAACTTAGCCCACGATATATTGGACCTTATAGGATCATTCAAAAAGTTGGCCAAGTAGCTTATGAGTTAGAATTGCCCTCAGAGTTGGAGTCTGTCCATCCAGTTTTTCACGTATCTATGTTACAGAAGTGCATTGGCGATCCTACCCGAGTGGTGCCCACGGATGATGTACAGATTACAGAGGACTTGTCATATGAGAAAATTCCCGTTGCCATCCTAGACCGACAAATCCGCAAGCTACAGAATACGGAGGTAGCCTCCGTGAAAGTACTTTGGAGGAACAACAATGTGGAAGAAATGACTTGGGAGGCCGAGGAAAACATGAAGTCTAGATATCCCCACCTATTTCCTCCTCCAGAGAAGGGTCCAACTGAGACGTCATAATCATAAGGTACGTGTATAAATTCTTGTATTGGTTATTGTCGTTGGTCATGTAAGGCCATTGTCGTTGATAATTGTGGTTCGGTGTGGCATTGGATTATTAAGCTTCTACAGGGAGACTTGGTAGTAGTGTTGTTACAAAGGCGACCCTGCCAAAGTTATATGGATCATGGAGAGTTAAACATTCGAGGACGAATGTTTCTAAGGGGGGAGGATGTTACATCTCGCATTTTTCGTACGCTAAAAGTTTCGTCTTCAGTTAATTGACCCAGACTGGGGGTGAGATTATCTTGAGGTTAACATATTTCCTCTATTTATAACAAGCGATAAATACGTGTCATGAAGGATAAATGGTACACAAATTAAAGAAAACGAGTTTCGTTGAAAGTGGCCAATTTGGGATAAAATACGGGTTGAGCGATAATACCCGATAATTATGAAGTAGTACCATGCAAGGTACCATATGACCACAAAAGTATAATATATAAAGTATATTAAAAATAAGTAGAATTTTAAGTAATGTAAGACAATTTTTAAATTATGCGGTTAATTGATTAATTACCAGTTAACATGACATTACCCAGTTAACTAATAAGTGGATAAAAATTTAATAAATTAACCCCCAAAGCAATGTGGCACAAAGACACAATGACTAAGAATGACTCTTAGTCATTTATGCTATGTGGCAACCTAAGGTTAAGTTAAAATTTAACCAAAATAAGACTTGATTATAAGTCTTATCCATGAGTCATTGTGATATCAGTTCTTTCTTAGTCCAAAAACGCTAGGACAAAAGCAATTCTTTCTTAGTTCAACGTTAAAAAACGTTCTTTCTCAGATCAAATACGTTAGGAGCAGGAGCAAAATTCGATTCACAAAAGCTTCCAACGAGAATTTTTTGGAATAATAGTTCTAAAAGAGTACGGTGCAATCTTCGCCAAGAATATTATACGGAGTTTTTCCTACTCCAGGTATGTTAAGGCTATCCCTTCTTTCTTTTGGCATGGTCCAAATTATACTGAAGAAACGAGCAAATACACCGTTTCTATAAATTACTCTATTCATAGAAATAGGGGTGTCTATATTCTTGATTCCCCATGAGAATTATTATTATTTTCTGTTCATGGGTCTCAGAATAATTCGCAGTTGAAAAAGTTTATCCGGAAGGAATATGGAGATTATTACGTACTTTTCATGCATTTCATACATGTGCATTGACCCATGACCAGATGGCGTTATATACGCGTATATATGTAAATATATGTATATGGGATATGGGAAAAGGTTACGACGTTATATACGCACCACCACCTGATCAGCTGGTATATGATGATGATGTTGCCCACAGTGGCTGAAATATGATTCAAACGGCGTTGTATATGCGTATATATGTATGTATACTCAAACGGAATTATATACGCGTATATATATATATGTATATATACGTATATGGGATATGGGAAAGGTTATGGCGTTATATACGCACCACCACCTGATCAGCTGGTATACGATGATGATTTTGCCCACAATGGCCGATATGATATGATGGGATTCCCTTAGAGGCTGATGATGTTATGAAACATATACCTATGCACGACACGACATTCATACGCATATGCATGATGTTAAAAGTGATTTATTATTACAGAAGTTATCCAGACATACAGGTTGAGTCAATTACTCTATATCTTTGTCATGTCTCTTATGTATTTATTTATGTGCCTTATATACTCAGTACATTATTCGTACCGATGTCATTTTTACCTGGGGACGCTGCGTTTCATGCCCGCATGTGTAGGTAGGCGAACTGATGGTCCCTCTTCTTAGGATCCCTGATCAGCGAGAGTTGGAGTGCTCCACTTGATTCAGATCTACTTTTGATTTTGGTAAGATACGTTTGTATATAGATATATATGGGTATGACGTGGATTAGACCCGTCTTTATACAATTATGTTTCTATTAGAGGTCTGTAGACAGTATGTCTAGTTGGATAGTATGTGGCCTTGCAGGCTTCCAGTTTTGAGATGTATAGTTGTCTATAGCAGCCTTGTCGGCTCGTCCTACGTATGTTGTACGTATATGTATGGATGCCTTTTGTGCAGATTTCCTTCATGTATAATGTTCTCGTAATTCAACAGATGTTATTCAAGTTCATATTTTAGACACATGTCTAGGAGTGTTTGACAGGTAGGACTCAGGAACCCGTCGTGGCCCATCGGTTTGGGTCGTGACAGTGTGTATAAGAAAGTAGGGGGGTTTTCCTTCTTCTTTTTTTGCCTGTTATGGATCTAGAAGGAACTAAAATTGTAATTAGGAAATCTCCACAAACGACGCCAAATTGTTTAACCAAAAAATATAAACCTTTGGTTAAACTAATTAATTATATATAATGAGGGGTTAAGCCTAGTTAATAATAATAACTTCAGATCTATAATCGATCTATGTGGATGATGTTGAACAGTGTTGGAAGAAAATAAATACAACGTATATTTAATGTTTCAATGTCAATAAAGGGAGAAGAGTATCAAGCATTAAATAACAATAAATGACAATAAAGTAACTAAAGAGAATGATTCACCCAATATTGTCATGCCCTAACCTTGGGGAGCACGACCGACCGAGCCGGGCCGAGCCGGGCCGAGATCGAACAATTAAAATATGCATGGCATCCGATCTCGGCCCGATCGGCTAAGCCATCTCACTTGGGACATATACACTTTCAATTGTTCATACAACTCAAATTTCCTTCCCACCTTTTATTACATAATTCTTGACACTTGGACACATTTTACAATTCAAGTCTTTTTCCCTTCTTATTCGTTCGAATAACATTTTCCTTCATATCGAAAAGCACCATCACATAGGGCATGGCACACATAAGGGAGGGATATCGGGGAATCATAATCACATTCTTAAATTGCATGTTGACATGGTAAACGTTCAGGACAATCATGGAACATGAAGCTTTCAACTCAACAGATTAAGACATTCAACTCAAGTACGACCCGATCAGGAATTTACACCAATAATCGAACATTCGGAGCTCGATTCTAAGAACAAAAGATTTATCCATACATACCTTAATTGAGTTTTCTTTAGAGCTTTTAGACGACCTCGGTTTTTAGCAACTTCAATCTATTCTAACAATATAGCAAAAATTGAACCCAAAATTAGGAGAATAGTCGCAATTCTAGCTCATTAGGGCATTTTGCCAATCACTAGGTGCGCATTACTGTTCTTAGGCCTTTTATTAATCATTCTATCGTTCTTCCACCCATTCTTAGTTTATGAACTTCCCTCCCATTCTAGGTATACATGCATGCAAGAAACTTACCTTCCCCACACCGAGTTTTTTTTTTCGTTAAGAATTTTACGGGTCCTTACAAATATTGAATGAGATGGATGATTCTTCCTTCTGACAATGATGAATGACAAACAAATATAAGAATATCAGAGACTTTCTCGGATCTGATGAAAAATATGGAATAATCAATAAAGCGAATATCTTTAGAAATGTGATATTTGTATTTATCTAGAGAGAGTTTGCTTTTCAAGAGTGTTCTTATGAGAGAATATTACATGCCTTTTACCTTGTCTCTCTTTCTATTTATAGGGACATGCCCCCAATGAACCCTAAAAATACAAGTATAAAGAGTATCCTACGGAATATTCTCTTAAAGATCCTATTGCTAAACTAACCGTTACTGCTCCTTCTGATACTGGACCTCGGTCATGATTAGCTACTTGGCGATGAGTCTCATTAGTTACTAACCGACCTCGGCCAAATTACATTTGGCAACATCACTTCGCGTCGAATGCTCTTAGACAGATTTTAACCCATACACAGGGGAGGGCCCACGTGTATCAAAGAGGGTTCAAAACTTCAAATAACCGCTTTGTCGAAAAATATACATAATTATCATCTAAAACATAAACTGAACAGTCATTAAAATAATAATCCTTTGACACATCACGCATTTTGAGTCCCAATGCGACATTCACTTGTTAGTTTTTGTTAATTATTGTTACGTAAATATGGCTGCACTACTCTTGTTAAGTTCATTATAGAACCTTAACACTTAGAATCTACGGAATATCGTAGCATTGTTGGCGCCCTTCAATACCTCACTCTCACTACCGTATATATTGGGTTCTTTTCTCTTCTATAATTTTTTAGTCAAACGTGCTAGTAGACTTGAAAAACTTGCTAATTGGTAAAGCTAAAAACGTGGACTTTAAAATGATGATTTTATTTTGTTGTTGCGAATAAAAAAGAAAGAAAATTTAGTTGAGCAAATCTCGCTTGTTAATCTAATGTAATTTCTATTATTGGTATCGTTTTTAATGAACACGCTTGTGTAAAATTCTGAGTCCGCCACTAATTAGGCAGACTATATCTGCTCAACTTTTATAAACTTAAAGGACAATATGTGCTCATGCACATATTAAAGAGATAAATATAGACCTAACCCAAAAGATAAGGGACAAATTTGACTAGAAACTCCATTATTTAATACCACAAATCAAATAATAAATTAGTTATATGGCGATTATTTTTGTTGTTTTGCGATCACCGAAACAATAATGTGTTAGGGATTTATGTTGAGATTAATAATTTTTATATACAAACAAAACGACTTCTAAAAATATGTTTAAAATCGTATTCAATCAAATATATTACATAAATTGGTACGGAAGGAATAAGGAACAACTATACATAACACAACAACAACAATAACAATAAACACAATATAATCCTACAAGTGAGGTCTAGGGAGGGTAGTGCGTATGCAGATCTAACCCTTACATTGAATCTAGAGAGACTATTTATAGTAAACTCTCGGCACGAAGAAAGATGAAAATAGAGCAACAAGCAGTAACGAGAACAAAATTAAAAAAAAAAAAATCGAAAAGGATAACATGTAGTGATAAAAATCTATAATATTAGACTACAAAATTACTACTGTTAGCACGGGTTAATTGATGATATTTTTTCTTACGGCCAATACAAAGATATTTCTAAGTACAATATCTCTGCCTGTCATTCTCATGGCATGGATGCATCCCATTGGCTAATAAATGATAAGAAACGTGTGCTCATTAATCCATTACTCATCTCATCCTCCCCTAATATATTGTTACATCCCATCTCATAGCCTAAAAAGATCATTTCCCAAGACACCAAAAAAATCTTCAGCTACAACAATGGCCTCAATAGCTGGTGTTAGTATCACAACCCCAAGAGTTTTATCCAAAACATCTGATTCCCCTAAGGTTCAAGCCTTGAAATTTCCATGCCTAAACAAACCATGGAAAAATTCATCATTAGTTCAATTTGGACATGGAAAATTGTACCTTAAGGGTATAGGTGCAACACCAGATAATAAGCTGTCTGATTTAGTGGCAGATAGTGTTAAAGAAGCAGAAGAAGCATGTGCTGAGAACCCGGTCAGCGGAGAGTGCGCGGCGGCATGGGATGTGGTTGAAGAGGCGAGCGCAGCAGCGAGTCATGCTAGGGACAAGAAGAAGGAGTCTTCTGACCCTTTGGAGAATTACTGCAAGGATAATCCTGAGACTGATGAGTGCCGTACTTATGACAATTGATTATATTACTATGTCATGTTATTATATTTCTTGTTATTCTCAAACATAATATCTACATGGTAATTTCTCACTCTTGTTTTAAACTGTCTTATTCTCATGATTATTCTGGAATGCTAGCTAAAGAGTCCTGTTTAAGCAGCTCATACTACACTTTTCTTGAATTTGCGGATGTTATATATCATCTAACTACCAAGTTTATCGTCAATCTGTCGCTAAATAGGATTAGCTACAAAATTAACTATAAATTTGTTCGTCACCTCTCGACCTTCCTAAGTAGGATAAGATTTACGTACATACTATAATGTTTTAACTTCAATACCACACAAACACATGAGGATGATTTGTGTGGTGTCTAATTTTTCACCTAAACTGATTATGGAAGGACCTGGTTCTTCTAAGTGTTCCTTAACCTACTATTGCTGAAATAGTAAATGCGGAAAGTAAAGAATACAAGTGTTTTACATGGAAAATACCTGACTCAAAACGTGAAAAACCATGACCTACTTCCCAGTAGAATTTTTTCAAACTCTCCACTATATCATTGAGCCAAAAACTGCATTTGCAAAAACACTTTTGTAAACCTAGGACTAACTCTAATCTCTTGTAGCAAACACCGTCTAAATGTTGCAACAACTTCAAGTTAACTCTAACTTGAAGACTCTGAGTACCTATTACAATTGACTCTGGATAAAGCTGAAAGGTATAATATGAAAACACCTACAACAATTGAACTAGAATAAAAGACAGACACTTCGAACTGGTTCTTCTATATGGTTCAAGTAGCTTCAGGTTTGCACACTCAATCACACATGAATTGCTTGCAAAATGCCTTGATATTTTGCTCTCAATTCTTGTTTAACTTCTGCGTTTGTGCATGCCCGTAGAATGAGAACATCCTGCAATATATAGAGTTAGTAGATGAAGAAATAACTAGAGTTGTAATGCTACTCTTCATTGGTGGAAGAATTCTGGTTGATCTCAACTCCTAACTCCTTCCTTATCTTGGATAATGTTCTCTTTGAGTAAGGAGTCATTCTCCTTATCAATTATGCAACATTTTCGATCAGGAGATATCAATTATGCCAAGTTAAGTTTATCTCCTTCACGTGCATCTCATATGCTCGAATCTACCCGTGTCTATGCACACAAGGGATGAACCTGGTTCATGCCTGAGCTTCCTTTGTCAATCTTCAAAACTACCTTTCACTTGGGCCAATATACTACCCTTCCCAGACCCTACTTGTGGGATTACACTGGATTTATTGTTATTGTATATATTTTATCTGTCGCCAGTTCTTTCTTTAATAGTAAATAGTCTCCGATATATTTTCATGATTGTCCTCTTCTTGCAAATGAGTTAACTTTTCCAACTCTCAAACTAAACATCCCATAGATTGAATTTGTTGTAAAATTTACTCCACATTAGTTTGATTCAAGTAGCCAAAGGTTGCTCACAATTAGTTAATCAAAACTTGCAGACCAGATCCGCTTATGATTAACGTTAATCTTTAAAGATTTGTCACACCAAATCCGAATTTATGGTTAATGTTGGAGTTTTTGCCCCCACGTTCAATAGTATGATTTTACAAAATATCAAAGATTCAGTTATTGATTATGGCCAAAGTTTCATACTTGAGTTCGTGAGCTATGGAATAGTACATCAAATTTCCTGAAAACCAAATATAATTCCATGACTACCTGAATTCTTGATCATCTCTTGTTCAACTTTTGAACAAAAAGCAAACAAAGAAATCGTTTAGGGCCTGTTTGGATGGTCGTTACCCATGATTTCATAATGTACAATATCATATCGTATAGAAACGTATTATATTGTATTGTACCATATTAATAAATATAATGTTTGGATAGACTGTATCGTTTGTCGTAGTTTAATAATATTTTTATTGTTACCACGCAAAAACCACCGAAGTAGTGATTACAAAAATCGAGCTTTTTCATGGTTCTATAACAAGGAAGTTACAACGAGTTTACAACACCATACAACATAATTTTAAGAACAATGGAAACAAACATGGTATCAATAATACAATAATGAACCACAGAAATAACCATACAAACAGGGGGGTAGGAACTCTTTGCACTAGGGCATTGGCGTCCCAAAGATCAACACATTGAGCAACTGTTACGCGATTTTCTGAGATTACTTGGAAGGGCCACGTAAGACTAAGCAACTAATGTCCGTAAGGTTACTATCCACCAACCAGGGTCCCCTCCATACGCTAGACGAGACTGTCAGTGTCATATGGAAAACCCGATTCAAAAACAATTGAGAGAACAGAAAAAAGAAAAACAATTGAGAGAACAGAAAAAAGAATGAAAATGAAAGAAAACTTGATTGCTTCAATAAAAACTATTCCAGAAAGACAACAAGGTGTAGACAAAAATTAGGACAAACATATCCACTATATCACAGAATGCATATATAAACCAGAGACCAAATATCTTTGACATCATACTGCAAACTGCTAGTTCATAAAACAACTAAATAGTGAGGTACCAATATTAGCCAAAGGTGTAACCTGACTAGTAAGAAACCAAAGCTGCATTGTCCATAAGCAAAAGAAATACCAAGGACATCTAAAATGGATTTCTCTATTTCATACTCGTAAATCTTCAGACCAGAATCTCAAAACAGCAACATATCAGAAGAAGCATCGATAGGTTGAATAGGGCAAGGCAGCTGCCATGGCTCAAGCAAAGTGTCGGGAATTTCAGGGAGGTCAACAGGAAATCCAGTAGCATCAGCCCAAAATTGAGTGAGCGAGTTCAATGAGTTCAAACGTTCAGTCAATTCAGCAATCTGAGCCCTCAACACATTGTTCTCTGCATCGATGGCACGATAATTTCTTTCAACAGAATCAATCCTCTCGCAGCAGATACTGTTCTGGTTCTGTAGCTGTGTTGTTTCGCTCATCAACTCCCCCAATCGTTGTTGCTTCCTCATCCGTGACCTACGAGCAGACTCACGGTTGGATTCCATTCTCTTCCTTTTCCTTTCGTCAAACTTTGCATACCGCTGGTCTGCATCAGAACCAGAACTCACCGCTTGGTGAGTAGAGGCCATGTCGATTTGATGGACAGTCAAAATATGAAATAATGGGAAACTTTGTATACTCTTTTTTGGTTAGATCAGCAAATTTTGGTAGTGTAACTAAGGAAATCCTAAAATAAATTGGACCGGGACAATGATGACGATGACTAGTTCATGAAATTACGTAGAACCAGTAAAGAAAGACTACTGAGAAAGAGTGCAGAATACGAATTCGACGCATCTGGATAGCGTATGTCATGAATAATTTGGAACTAAGAATCAAACATGGAAATTGTTTAAGCAACCCCAATCAATCTCTGGGAATCAAACAAGGCGTGCGAATAGATCCAAATCCAACGAGCGGGTGAAGGTATTAACAAAAAGATCTGCAATCGCACACAACAAACAAGATCGTTAAAAATGGCAAAAAACTAGATCAAAAGGCAAAACAAATTCATTCATAAGAAGAACACAAACAAACAAACTAAGTTTCACCCGAATTAATTGAGGTCGGTTTTATGAATCATCAGATCTATTAAACTATTCTAGACTATCTTTATGTTGATGATTAACCTACCTAGAAGATTACTTTGGATATAAGACATTCCTGTACAAAGGAAAGGTAAAAGTACTAAAGTTCACATCTTTTCTTAATTATTGTTTAAAAAGTTCTAATCTTTCAATCCTAACAAGAACCCAAATCAATAAACTAAGTCTCACCCAAATTAATTGAGGTTCATCCTTACCATTTTCAGCCTATTTTAGACACCTTTATTTTGATAACTAACCTACCTAAGATAATTACTTTGGATATGAGTAATTCTGCTAAAGCTCAAATCTTTTCTAATTTTTGGTTAAAAAGTTTAGATCTTTCAATCAATATATATACTTTTTGGGATTCGGGATAAAATCCATCTACTTTTTTGTCTCTAATTTTTTAAGATTAATTATCCATCTTCTCTTTATCTGTACAAGGATAGAAAAAGAAACTGAAATCAAAGAAAGACAGATATACAAAAAGGGATGCAGAGTTAATCTTAACAGAAATCGAAATTAAAACAAACAAATACAAGAACTAAAAGCCGACAATAAAAATAATAAACAACAAAAAAAATAAATGAAAATACTGAAGATAAAGAAACCAAAAAGGCAAAAAAAATTTAAAAAGGTAAAGGAGAATGAGGCATACCTTTTCAAAGGAGTAGAACAAAAGGGTCGAAAGAATGTCATGAAGGGTGAGAAGAGGGGTTTATATAGGGGAAGTGGAAGAAGCATTTTTGAGAAAATTAAGGATTTTTCTTATTATTTTAAGGAAAGTTGTGTCATAGGTAATGTGGTTAGGTAAGTTTCCTCTGCCTTTCCTTGTTTGTTGCTAAATTCAAAATATTTCCAAACGGTACATCTTTTATTACCTAATCCACGTTTTTATTGTGGCTCTAATACTGTCTCCCACTCATATTATCCGTCATGGTTACTAGAAATAGTTGTCTATCTCATATTATCAGTTATAGTTACTAAAAATAATTATCTCAAATTATTTATCGCTTTAGAAGTTCGAGACAAAATTGATTATCTTTTTCTTTTTTTAAAGACTACAAACACTTCAATTATTTTTTTCTGAAGAAGCGTGTACAAGAGAATCATGACAGATAATATCAGACGGAGGGATTATTTGGTTTTTTTACCCTTTGCATCTGATGTTCGGTATCATGTTAGAACTAATATATCAATTTTAAGATTTATAATTAAAGATAAAAGGATCATATTTATCCCCTTGCAATCCTTGGTGGTGCTTGCAATATCTTTATTATTTTAGTCTTGAAGATCTTACCCGACATTATTATAGAAAATAAATAATCAAATTTCTTTGTTAATATGATTTTAATAAGAAAAAGTTTCAAATAACTTATTTTTGAGTTTGAATTTGTAGCAATAACTTCTCTTTTGATTTGCAATATTATAGTTTTTCCTTATTTTTATATTTTTGTAATAATTATTTTTTCTTATTTATCGATTATCACTAATGTAAACAATTACAGTCTGTCTAATTTGTCCATCGTTTAACACGTGTCCTATATAATTAATTAATTGATTAACCTCTACAATAAGGTTTTTTCATATCTTGTTTGGTAATGTAAATTTAAATAAGACTTTTTGTTGAATTTTTTTTTTTTTTTTTTGGTAATGACTTTTTGTTGATTGACCTTTTGGTTAAAAAAATATTTTGTAACTTCATGGGTGGTTCGATAAACTTAGGGGCCTAAAGTGCAAAGTCTTACGATAGGCCTTGTTTGAAGTTAACTTTTTAGCTTTTTGAGATGTCAATTATTTAAAAAAATTATGATTTTCTTCTAAAGAGAAATAATCAGTCTTGAGATAGGTTGATCTTATGTAATATTTTATTAATTTTAATTTAAAAAAATTTCTTATTGCTGAAAGAAATTTGGGCGCATCAGCCTTTGCGTCTTTTAAGTCGCAATTAGAATTTGCGACTTATAACTTGCATATAATATGAACCGTTTGGTCACTGTTATTGTAAAATCTCATTTGATCACTGTATTTTTACGTGATTATTTCGCTGCCATAGATAACAACCAACAACAACAGATCTCAATTCTTCAGTACTCCAGCAGCAGTCTTTAAAACTTGGAGCAAAAGGGAACAAATAGTGAATTAATTAAAAAAAAATGGGGGCAGAGGAAGATGTAGCAATGGACGATAAAGCCAAGAGAATGAGAGATCTATTATCAAGTTTCTACTCTCCAGATCCTAATTCTACTTCTTCAACGCCGCCGCTCAATGCTGTTTCCAGATTTGCCACTTTGGATACCATCAACACCACCTCCTTCGACGCCGATCAGTACATGAATTTACTTGTATGCCCTTCATTTTTCTCTTTCTTTTACATCTGTTATTTACTTTTTACGGATCAATTCTGACTAAAAAAATTGATGATATTGGATTAGTTTTAGTTATGAGTAAATTAAATATGTTTTGTTTTATATTATTCCAATTTTTTCTTCACTTAGCAATTTGAATTTTTTTAATTATATACACTGACATTGTAATATATGTTTTACATAATCAGTGTAATTTGACCTGTTATAACAGGTTATTGACCATTTATTTTAGGTTAACAATCAATCTTATTAATTACAAGTACCTGTAAATCGTTAGTGCATAAAACTTAAACTCATTTAAAACTACGGCCATCATAAAAAAATAAATATTTTTGATAAGTAAAGGTAATTTTTGTAGCTCAAAGAAGGTTGAATTTGTGTAGAATGCCACGTAAAATGATCTTAGAGGCCCGTTCAAACAATTTTTTTGAAGATATGCTGGAGAAATGTAGAGGTTTGATTTGATGGAGTTCATACATAAATAGTGTTAGAGCTAAGAAAATGGTAGCAGAGGCTGATTCGGGATTTGAACTTGATAGGTTCGGCCTTTAAGTTCTTAGCACCAAAATCGTTGTATTTTTGAATTATGTGTTCAAGAAATTTTATTTATTGGGGACTTTGTTGTTTTTCACGTATATGTATATCTATATTCCATGTCAAAAATAATAGATTCAATTGAACTCGTAGCTCAAAAGCTTCATCAGCTCTGATTAAGGGGACGTATGAGTTTAGAAAGGTTCAGGTGTTCGATTTTCTTGCTTTCTAAAGTTATCTGTAATATTGAAGGCTTAATTAGATGATACTTTGATTTTGGACATGGAATGGAGCTCCTTAATTGCTTAACGAACAATGGAATAAAACAATGAACCGTAACTATCTTTTGTGTCCAAGCTCTAGCACTTCCTTGTTGGTCTTCCGGAAATTCTAAGTTCAATTAAGCAAGTCAAAGATGTCAGCTTTTTCGTCGTTCTTGCCTGAGAAACCAAAAATTGCATCCTCCATGGACAAGCTTGCAATAATGGCTTAACTTCTTACTTTCCCAGCTTATGGAGGTGAAAAAGGATTCTTCTTGTTAATATGTCTTAGAGCTGTTAGCTTCATGGCCTGGAAGGTGGTTGCAGCTTATTATATTGTGCACATCCAATATCATTCTCCACAACTGGAAGTAACTGGAACTTTCCCTACCCCTTAACTGCAATGGATGACAGAATGTCTGTTAAGTGTGAGGCTGATCCAGTAGCAAGAAAGGAGCATAGAAGTGCTCAGTACTGATCTATACCGCCATATTCAGCCTAATTCATTTATGTAGCTAAACAAAGAGAGGCTTCAATTAGTTACTCTTGACCATTGCCCTGATTTTAACACAGGGAAATCCTTCTATGGTTTACATATTTTAGGTACCCTCGAAAAAGAAAGAATACTTGGGATGTGTATATGGTTGCTCCTTTAGTTTGGGTTAGAACTCCGTATCGAGTACAATTTTGAAATCTTGACTTCCCTACCCTTGGTGGGCAGAGATACCCAGTACTTGTGCCGGTGGAATATAGCAGCTGCCGTCATAAAAAATTATCTTGGCTTCGCTTTTTCCTCTCTCCTGATCTATTTGCATCGATGCTTATAGCATCAACAACAAACATGGGAAGGCAATACCTATAAACTAGAAAAAATATGGATTGCTTTTCTTTTTTGCATTGGATCGACATCTTTGAAAGAAGAAAATACAATGCTTTCAACGTGTAGTAATTAATTCTTACACCCTTTCAAGAAAATGTCTGTATACTCTTTTTCTTTCTTTTTCCGTTTCTTTAGAGCAGACAACGCTATGTTACTAGTTTAAGATCTTCTAAAACTGTATCAATTCTGTAAAGCTTTTGATAAGAATGGTCACCTATTGTGTAATCTTTTTACGAGTAAAATTATTACTTATTAAAAGAATAGAAATTGTAAACAAACATGAAAAATGATACAACTTTGGGTTCTATTACTACCAAACAGCAATACCTGAAAACTACATTGGTAGTTGGGTTTTGGGATGTAAAATGGGATATGCATAGTAAATGCAGTGTAATAATCAAGCTCCACCTAGTTTAACGGAATAGGGTAACTGCTCCTTTAGAGATGGAGGGCACCAATTACCATGGCAGTTTTTTTGGTAACCTTAGCAGAAGGCTAAAAGAATCAAAGAAGAGGCACAAAAGCCCCATGTCAGTTTAATCCTTGTAGCTGGAAGAAAAGAAAAGGAAAATGAGTTGTGACACTTTCGGTCAGCAGTCTATTGCAACAGAATCAATCAGTATTACTAGTACAATATACTTTTCCCATTTATCTCATCCTACTCAAGTTAGAGGAGCAAACTTTGACACAATGGACGTGATTGTTTGGCTTTAACGTAGTGTCTTGTTAAAAGCTTTTGTATTTGCGAAGTGATGTACTTATCGGGGAGGTCTTTATTTAGTCTGTTGCTTTCCCAAGGAGTAAGCTGCTCTTTTAATCATGCATCTTTTCTAGTCCCGGAAAAGAGAAATGACATATTTCACCAAACATACAGGTGCAGAAGTCCAATTTGGAAGGTCTGCTTCACAGACATGTCGAAATGGCTGCTGAGATAAAGAATCTCGATACTGACCTGCAAATGCTGGTATATGAAAATTACAACAAGTTCGTAAGTGCCACAGACACAATTAAAAGGTAAACCCTATTTCAGAATGTTGTTCTGAACCCACTTCATCTCGTATGTGGCAGATATTAGGGGGATATGGTTGCAACTTAACTCTATGTAGGTTGAGTTTGTTAGTACTTATAGCATGTTTCATGGCTCCTCAATATCGGTGCTCAACAATAAGGGAGATCATACAATTGTTAGTAGTTTCCTGAATTATTATGCTTGGCTTCAGCTTGTATGCTGAATCAGGACTAACTGGGTTTATCTTGTCATGTTCTCATTTGGCATTAAAGAAGAACTCACCTATAAGATTACTTTTCCAGGATGAAAAATAATATTGTTGGCATGGAGACAAATATGGAGCAGCTTCTTGAAAAGGTTTTTTCTTTATTATTATTTTTACCATGTTAAAGAAGTATTTTACTGTTTTTTGGTTATAATCATGACTCAAGCAGCAAAACATTGAAAAATGTGTGTCAAGAGTTTGATTTCTTTCATTTATTTGCAGATAATGTCCGTGCAATCTAAAAGTGATGGGGTCAATACTTCTCTTTTTGAGAAGAGAGAGCACATAGAGAAGTTGCATCGGACCCGTAATCTACTACGCAAAGTGCAGGTAATAAAATGAGGTGTTAAACTCTTGCAATGTCTTACTCCACTGTAAAACATGTCTTTTCTTATTCAGGATTGAAGTTACCAACTCTGGATTCTTATAACAACCTTTTGAACTAAGTTATGTTTGCTGTTAGGGCTGAGGAGAGAGTAATAAGC
>ML305721.1:0-38820 GCA_005239505.1 Nicotiana paniculata | reverse complement strand
CCCCCCCCCCCCCCCCCGATATCTTGAGCTGGTTAACTTTTGACTTTTTATGATTTAAGCAAAGGGAAATGCTTATAAATATGATTTAAGCAAGGGGGAATGAGATGCTCAGCCGACAGTGAAATTGGAGATTGATCCAGATGTTAATTGAAAAATGACATTATCTATTACTTACTGTACACTTTACTTGAACTCATTATTTATGGGGATATGTAGAGCAAATTTTACTTATTAAGTGAAAAACTGAAAATTGTTCTTAGGAAGAGGAACGAGTAAGCCATTCCATATTTTAGCCACCAGATCTTTGGAGCTGGTAAATAGTCCACTGCCAAAAAAGGATTGGTGAAGTTGTAAATTAATACTAATGTTAATTGAAGAAAATAAAAGGTCTTATTACCTTGGCCATCATATAGACTTGTTATTCAGGTTCATCATGTTACTTCTTTGTCGTGTGCTGCTATGCATTGTATAAAAGTTGGTTTCTGGTGATGTGTGAGTTACACGGATTTCATCTTCTGTGGAAAAGAGCAGTTCATATATGATCTACCCGCTAGGTTAGCGAAGTGTATCAAATCAGAAGCCTATGCTGATGCAGTGAGATACTACACTGGAGCCATGCCCATTTTCAAGGTTTGTGCATAGGGGTCCTTGCTCCACTATTTTCACCGTTTATATGATGTTAATGCATGTAAAAGTCTCATCTTTAATGTCAGTACTTTTTTATCACCAGGCATATGGGGACTCTTCGTTCCAGGATTGCAAAAGAGCCTCAGAGGAAGCAATTGCTGTTATTACAAAGAATTTGCAGGTTTCTTCTCTTTTCTAGTTACTTTCTCGAGAAATGCCATAGTTGGTTGAGATACTTAAACTGAGTCAAACATTATGTTAAGATGGAAGGATTTGGAAGGAAAGAGAGGAGAGAAGACAGAATAGTACTCCCTCCCTCCCAATTTATGTGAGGGTGTTTGATTGGGCATGGAGTTTAAGAAAGAAATAAAGACTTTTGAAACTTGTGGTCGAAAACAAACCATAAAAGTGTTTGTGGCTATAAATCATCTCCGTTAAGGGTAAAACATAAAGTTAAATTGTTACTAAATATAGAAATGTGTCATTCTTTTTGAGAATGACTAAAAAGGAAAGATTGTCACATAGGTTGGGATGGAGGGAGTAATAATTACCACTTCGGTGGTAGCCACCCACAAGGGGTGCTAAAGACCATCCTTTGGGTTGCGCTAGCATTTACAATCAGGAGGGAGTACTTATTTTGTGTTTTGAGTGGTCACCTGGTTCCCTCTCCTTTTTTTTATATCATCTCCTTTCTAAACAAACGAAGCTAAGTGTCATAATCCCCATGAACCATTTAGATCTATGCCATGCTGGGGAGTGTTTTCATCTTCCTCTCTCTAAGGGCTAATTTTCAAGTAGGGGAAAAAGGTGAATCTGAATACAAATTTACAGGATACTAGTTCAAGTTATTTGTTTTTCCTCAAGAACTTGGCAAAAATGATCAGAGGTGATCTTTCATATTACTTTTTCTTTGGTTTCAGGGAAAGGTATTTTCAGATTCTGACTCAATACAAGCTAGGGCTGAAGCTGTTATGCTCCTTAAGCAGTTAAATTTTCCGGTCCGTGTCACACCTTTTTCCTCTGCTTCCATATATGAGCATTTCTATTACTTGTTTTGCATGGTTCACCTTATTCTTGAATTTATTTTAGATGAGATTTTCAATTTTATAAGAATTTCAATCTCCTTTAATTCAAGTAAAATGTGTAGTAAAAAGATGTAGTCCTTCCCACCCATTTTACATGTCACTCCCTTTCTCGGAAAGGAGCTTAACTTCTAGTTGCTTTCTAAGCTCTCCATCCTGTGAAGATGAGCATGTCGATGACCTCAATTTGGCCGTGCCTTGCTCCAATAATTCATGAAATTGCTGCATTTTGTTAAAAGTTTGGTCCAAGTGAAGCAATTGCAGAATAGGTTAACTTGATGCATTACATCATTGATGTAAAAAATGGTTGGGGAGGGATGTGGGTAAGTAACACGTGAAGTGCATAGCAGGAGGAATGTGGTAAGCAACATGTGAAGTACATAGCAAAATGATTTTCGTACATTAATAGCCATATGGTAAGGTCCTTTTCTATTTCTCTTAGCCATACATACCTTAACGGGAAACATGTTAGGTATTTTAAAAGGATTATGGTAAATTTCCTATTAAGATAGGAAAAAAGATATAAGTACCTTATGTCCCCTGTACTATAATCAAAACCCTACAGTTGTCAATACCGCTGAATTGAAATCAGCTTCTTTTGTCTAATATGCCTCTTCAATTTTATCCTTTTCTTTTCTCAAGTAGAGACTTGAAAATGTGAAGGATGCGTTTTATGTAGTGCTATCGGCGGTGAATGTGGTCATTTTTTGTATGTTTATAGAGCCAAAATGATATGGTGGTTTGTTGGTAACTAAAGTTATTTATATACTGGTCTCATGATATGGAATATACATTGCATTCTTGTTGAAATAAGTTCCTCAACAAGAAAAGAAAAATAAATGTAAAGAGGAAACTTGCAGTCTAGCCTTATCCAAAAAAGAAAAAATGTAAAGAGGAAACTCGCTACCTCGTACTCACTGGATATCAATATGAGAATAACTATGTATCTTTGAGTTTAGTTTGTAAGTATAAAAACTTGACTGCAATAAAAATTCTTGTGTTTATTGTTGCTCTTTGCTAACTAGTTCAATATTGTGATTAAGATTAATGAAAGTTCTATTGTCTTCTTCTTTCCATGTTGGTCTTTAAATGTCTATGTTTTTTTTCAGGTTGATAATTTGAAAGTGCAACTATTTGAAAAACTAGAACAGTTCCTTGTGGATCTCCATCTGGAATCTAAGGAAATACCCCACGCTTCAGCAGATCAAGGAAACTTTCCTGAATCAGCTACTTCTGCTGCACATGAGGTGCGTTAAAGCAAGGTCATTGCTCATGGTCTGAAGTTGCTATTTTATGCTGGCTAATTGATGTAGTACCAAAAGAGATGTGAGAAAAGCAAGGGGAGAAACAAGAAGGAGAAAGAGAGAAGACTATAAGGTTGAGATGGAAGATAGGGAGAGGAGAAGGAAGGGGGGGGGGGGGGGGGGGGGGTAGGGAGAGAATAGATAGAAACAGGGAGGAAGGCACAAAAAGAAGGGGGGAAGAAGGGAGAATGGAGGGCATCAGGAGTTAGAGATTTTAATATTTGGTTTGATTTGTCAAATATGTTTGAAATGTTGTTTTCAAAAGTTTTTTTTTTGAGAAGGTAACATATTTATATATTAATATATAGTCTTCACTAAATTTGTGAAGTCACCCATAATTACAAAAGGAGTGCCCAAAAAGAAAATAAAAACACTTATAATCCTTGGTCTTCTCACAAGGAATCTGGAACATCAAAAATGGATTCATGATCCTCCAAAAATTTTCCTTTACACCAAAAATAGAAAAGAGCTAGACATTTCATCTTTGTCTTCTGGATGTTACTGGACTTGTCTTCAGAACATCTCTGATTTCTCTTTTCCCAAATTGTCCACCATATGCAGGTTGGGACAATGCTCCATCTCTTTATAACTAGAAAGGTTGCCCTCTTTATTCCAGCACGCTAGAACATCAAGAATTCTTCCCGGCATTGCCCATAAGATTCCCCTTAAGCTGATAAAAATTCTCTATATTTGTACAGTGAATTTGCAATGCAAAAAGAGATGACTAATAGTCTCTGCCTCCTCTCCACATAAGTAACATCTAGAGCACAAGTGAAATCTTCTCTTACTTAGATTATCTTGTGTTAGAACTGCTTCTTTTGCTAGTAACCATGAAAAGCAAGCAACCTTATAAGGGATTTTTACTTTCCATATCATCTTCCATGGCCAACAACCAACCTGGTTATTAGACAAATTGAATTCCTTATAGGCAGACTTAACAGAAAACTTCCCCTGCCTATTCCTTTGCCATATGATGAGATCTTGATTAGGGTTGATTCCACTGAATAGCTCCAAAGTATTATAAAACTTAATTACTCTGTCAATCTCCCAATCATTTAGGAGTCTTCTAAATGTAAGATTCCAACCTTGATTAGTCCATGCCTCATCTAATGTTGCCTGTTGTTGTTGCTGATTCAAGGTATATATGTCAGGAAAGAGTAACTTCAAAGGTCCTTGGCTTAGCCAATTGTCATCCCACAAGGAAATCTTCATACCATTTCCTACTTTGAACTTGGATTTGTTAATCACTTTTGGCCACAAATTCCTAATTGACTTCCACAAACTAACACCATATGGACTTCTCACTGGTTTGGTTGTCCATTTTCCTTCCATTCCATATTTCTCCCTAACGACCTCTCTCCACAGTGATTGCTCATCTGTCGCAAATTTCCTTAGCCACTTCATCATCAAACTCTAATTCTGAACTCTCAGGTTTTTGATTCCTAATTCCCCTGTCTTCTTGCTAGTAGTAAGAGAGTTCCATTTAACCAGATGGAACTTTTTCTTCTCACTGTTGCCTTCCCATAAGAAATTTCTTCTTAATGCATCAATTCTCTTTACTACATTGAATGGAATTGGAAATAGAGACATCATATAGGTAGGCATGGCATCAAGTACAGAGTTAATCAAGATTAGTCTACCCCCATAGATAGATATTGATTCTTCCAGTTTTCTAGCTTCTTTTCACACTTCTCCAGCACACCATTCCAAATTCCTTTTGATTTGCTCTTGGCTCCTAATGGCATCCCCAAATATACAGTAGGCAATTCACCTACATTCCCACCAAGAATATCAGCAAGTCTTTGTAGCTCCATTACCTCATTGATGGGATAAATGAAGCTTTTGTGCCAATTTATGTGTAGCCCAGAAGTGGCTTCAAAAAGAAAGAATATCACCCTTAATACTTTCAGTTGTTTTCTATCAGCTTCACAGAACACCAAAGTGTCATCATCATACTGCAAGTGGGAAATCATCATGTTGCTATCAGCCCTACAGTTGACCTTGAAGCCCCTTATCCAATTGTTTATCTGAGCTCTTTTCAGCATATCATTCAATCCTTCCATTGCAATAATGAATAGGAAAGGAGATAGGAGATCCCCTTGTCTCATACCCCTCTGAGAAGGAAAAAAATCAGCTGGTGCTCCATTAATGAGTACCGAGAAACTCACAGTAGAAATGCAGAATTTTATCCCATTAATCCATCTTCCTCCAAAGCCCATTTTCCTGAGAGTTTCCAGGAGAAAATTCCAGTTCAGATGATCATATGCTTTCTCTATATCCAGCTTGCAAAGTATCCCATGTCCTTGCTTGTTTTCCTTATATTAATGCATTCATTGGCAATCATGACAGCATCCATGATCTATCTGCCTCTTATGAATGCCATCTGTTGAGAATCCACCAGTTTGTTGACCACCTTCTTGAGCCTCTCAGTTAATAACTTGAAAATAATCTTGTATATACTGCCTATCAAACTGATAGGCCTGAAGTCTCTCAGTTCTTTGGCCCCCACCTTCTTAGGAATCGAAGCCACAAAAGTAGCAATAAGGCTCTTTTCAAACATTCCTTGATCATAAAAGTTCTGAACAACAGCTACCACTTCCCTTTTAACCACATCCCATAAATTGGTGAAAAAGGCCATTGAGAATCCATCTGGGCCAGGTGCTTTGTCTCCAGCACATGCCTTTACACTATCCCATATCTCTTGTTCTTCAAATGGGCTCTGTAGCATTAAGTTATCTTCTGGTGTAATCATCTGGCTGTTTCTGATGGTACCTAGTGGCCTCCACTCCTCTTCTTCTGTGTAGAGGTTTTGGTAAAATCTGATAACCTCTTTAGGATTCTGTAAAGATTCCCTTTCTACTATTAACTGGTCAATATTGTTATATCTCCTGTGAGCATTAGCTGTTCTGTGGAAGAACTTGGTGTTCCTGTCTCCCTCTTTTAGCCAAAGGGCCCTGGATCTCTGTCTCCATGCTACTTCTTCATGGTTTGCAATCTCCTCAAACTCCATGGACAATGAAGTTTTTGTGAATATTTCTTCCTCTATCAAGCTCCTTTGGTTTTTTTTTTAAGGTCATGTAACTCTTCCAGCTCTGCAATTTGGCTGAGGATACTTGCTTTCTGCAATGCTAAGTTGCCTTTGAGAGTTTTGCTCCATTCTTTAAGCTTTGCCTTCAAGGCTTTAAGTTTAAAAACTAGAATGAAATCAGGCCTTCCTTCACAGGTGAAAGAGTTCCACCATTCTTGCACTCTACCTTTGAATCGTTCAGTCTGCAACCACCAGTTCTCAAACTTAAAGTATGATTTGACTGGATCCCAGTTACCACATTGAAGCATCAATGGGGAATGGTTTGAAGTAACTCTATGAAGCATTGATTGTTTTATGTTTCTAAAGTCTTCATTCAAGTCAGCAGAAATCAAGATTCTATTCAGTCTAGCTGCTATTGCATGCCTCACCCTTTATCCATGTGTACACACCTCCCGATAGTTGGATGTCTACCAGTTCTATGTCTTCAATAAAATTTGAAAACTCAGTCATAGCTCTTGTGATTCTGGAGCAATTATTCTTCTCTGATGGGAACCTTACAGTACTGAAGTCCCCACATACCACCCAAGGTCCACTGAAGAGACCTCTTGCACCTGCCAGCTCCCACCACACGTCCTCCCTCTTTCTTCTGTCATTAGGAGCATACACGACTGAAAGATGCCATGAGTATTCCTGCGTCTTACCTGGAAATTTACAGGTAATAGAATGTGCTCCCACACAACATACTTCCCCCTTCCATATTCTCCCATCCCACATTATTACAATACCCCCTCTAGTCCCACTAGCTTCTAGTTGTGCAAATTTCACCCATCTATTACCTCATAATTCTTTTACTATCTCCCTGATATCCTCTTCTATTTTTTATTCTTGGAAACAAATAATCTCTGCCTTCCAACTGAGTATCAAACTTTTAATCACTCTCCTTTTTCTATCTCTATTAAGTCCCCTAACATTCCATGATATAATGTTCACTAACATTGGCTATGACTGATAATGCATTCCCCCCTGCTTCTAGTTCCATTACTCTTGAAACTAGTTCCAATATCCAGACCTTTCAGCTCTTTGACTCCTTTTTATTTTTGGATTCTGAACCACCTGTGTAACTTTTTTCCCTTTATTTGCTTGCCTTCTTTTGTCAATTTTCATGAAAAGCTCCTGTGCTTCTTTCTCGCACCCATTAAAATCCACCCCAAATTCTTTGCTCAGTCTGATGATATTCTGATGCACCCAAATCGATGCCTCAAATTCCAGATATTCTTCTACCTCTAAGCTTTGATGGTTTAGAGGCACAACTTCTTCAATTGCCTAGTCCACAAACATATCAGATTCTTTTGATTGCATGTGCATGTTGTTGTAGTCCTCTGTATCATCTCCCCTCCCTTCGTGTTCAGCAATTATCGACATAGCACTATCCCCAAGAATAGCTTCTTGTTGATTTTCCTTATCTCCCTCATCGCCTCTCTTTTCTTCCTCCTCTTCTGGGTTGTTGTTATTTTGCTGTCCCTGTGCTCCACTGCATAAGTGATTATTTGGTTTCCCACAGAAGGTTTAACTTGAATAGCTGCTACCTCTTCATTAAAAGGATCTGGCCTGGGCTCTGTATTAGGCCATTTAAAAGTCTTTTCTTCAGATATAAATTGGGCCATAAAATCTGGGCCCAATTCCTTTAGGTTATATTGCTAGGCAGCCTTGTTAGTTATGACTAAAGAGTCACGTGACTGGTCACATGACTTTTTAGGGATATACTGTACTTGTTTCAAACTTCCCACGTGCCCCATCAGAATTTTATAACCTTGAGCCCCTCCCGCTGCTATCTGCTTGTCCTCTATTACCCGCTGGTTCAAACAACCGTCTTCTCCATTTGCATCGGTGTACGTTCTCACCAGAGATCTGAATCTCGAAGACTACCCTTTCAAATTCTATCTTCACTGCTTTTGGGACGGCGGACCCATCTCCTCTAATCTTTATTCTTGCCCATTTCAAATGATTTTTTAGTTCCGTTTCCTCAGTTTGAATCCAACCACCACAAAACTCCCCAACTTCTTTGAACACTTTTTGGGACCATAGATGTATGTCACGACCCAAATTCCCAACCTTAGGAATCGTGATGGCGCCTAACACCACATTTGCTAGGCAAGCCAATGTTAGAATTCGAGTAGCTAATTTCCTTTGATTATTTTCTTAAGCATCAATAAATAAATTTAAAGTAAACTTAATTTAAATGATTTCTAAAGATAAAATAATAAACAATTGAATAAAAACGAACCACTAACTAATCATATAATAGATCTAGAACTACCCCAGAGTCTGGTGTCACAATTCACGAACTACTAAGAATACTACAGGGCTGAAAGAAATAATGTAACTGTTCTGAATATACTAAAACAGTTTTATAAAAATAGAAGAAGACTCTCAGGATCTGCGAACGCCGACAGATATACCTCGTGTCTCCGAATAAATAGATGGCTGCTCTAAAAATCTCTACTGCTGGCTAGTACCTGGATCTGCACAAAAGAGTGCAGAGTGTAGTATCAGTACAACCGACCCCATGTACTGAGTAAGTGTCGAGCCTAACCTCAACGAAGTAGTGACGAGACTACGGCGGGGCATTAACAACATATAACCTGTGACAATAATATATACTATAACACAATAAAACAATTCTACACGAACAAGAAAAATATAACTGAGACAATAAATATAAAGCAAGAAGGAAATCTAAACAAATAATTAAGTACTGCAACAACAATGAAATAACTCAGCCGCCTTTTCCAGGCCTCAGCTATAACCAACTCTCAAATAATTTCCAAGTTTCCAAACTTTAACTTTAGATAAAAGTAGTGCTAAAATATGAAAAATAGTAATATAAAATAGTAAGTTTTCAAATCTTTGTTTTTCTTTGAAAATCAGTAAAAATATAAATGTCCTCCCTTGTCGCTCCTTGTCGTGGCGTGCAACCAGCTCCCACATGTCCACCCTTATTGCTCCTCCCTAAATATATCACCTTTATTACTCCTGTTGTGGCGTGCAACCCTATCCCACCTGTCCACCCTTATCACTCCTTGTTGCGGCGTGCAACCCGCTCCCACCAGACATATCATATCAATTTATTCATAATTTCACAATTCAAGTCAAAGCCTTTCACAATATTTATGTCTCGACAATTGTAAACAGAACAAGTTTCACTTTAAATAACAGTAAAAGCAGAATATGAAATAATGACAATAAAACAATGAGTGTTCCAACCTTTATTTTATGAACAGTAAAACATGCATATTCTCCCTTATCATTGTCTTGTTGCGGCGTGCAACCCGATCCCACCTATTCACAATATCACAATCAATTTGTTCACCCGTATCACGATCAATTATCCACCCTTATCGCAGCCCCCTTATCACAATCAATTTTGTTTATTCATCAAAAACTTTCACAGTTCAGGCCAAGCCTTTCACAACACCTTTATTTCAACAATTGCAAACAGAAGACAGTATAGCTCGTAAGCTTCAACCAATATCATTTTACAATAAAACCATCTGGAATATATGTAAACACCGTAGAGCTGTCAACCCAGCTCAATCTTTATGTACTATGATAGAATCAAGAGAACAGCCAACACTTCTAACACACTTGCAACAACAATTGGCAATAATCGATTGAAATCAAATAGCCACGTAAACCTCAACAGTCCTAAGACAGTTAAACTGCAATTCTCATAACTTCCTCAATATTATCAAAAATGAAAGCAACAGGAACATAAATATATATGTGCCTCGTAGAAACAATGCCAAACTACTCAACCGTTTTGTACCACAAGGGAACCAAATAAACAACCAATACTCTTTCCAAAATAACCACAACAATATTTAACAACAACGGAATAAGGCCAAGTAATCGTAGAAATAATAATGAATATAGAACAATTAAGCCAGAAATCAATTAACTTGGGAACGGGGAAGGGATCATGTTTAAGAGACCATTTAGTGGTGCATAGATACTTGTGGTGCATAGATACTCGTCACCTCACCTATACACTACACACATGCATTTCACATAGCAAACAAGTGGGGACTCCTATTCCTTCAAGTCAAAGTTAGACCAAACACTTAACTCAAATTCGCAGGCCACTCACTGCTCAATTATAACTTTTCCCTTTGAATTCACCTCCAATACACTCGAATCTAACCATAATTAACTTAATATCATTAATTAATGCTAAATGAACTAACTTTACTGAAAATTATAATTTTTTCTAAGTTTTCTCAATAGAAGTAAAAACCCGACCCCGGGCCCGCTTGGTCTAAACTCGGGGTTCGGATCAAATTACGTTTACCCATTAACCCACACCCAAATATACAATTAGTTTCGAAATCCGACCTCAATTCGATGTAAAGATTTGATTTTTACAAAATTCCCTAATTCTACCCAAACCCTCAATTTTTACAATGAAAATTCTTAGTTTTTGATTTAAAAGTGATGAAAAACAATGAGTAATTGAAAGAGTAAAGTTTAGAATTGATTACCTATGACTTGGGGGTGATATTTGGTGAAGAAATTCGTTCCTAAGGCTGTGGGGTTCGAAAATTTGAAGAAGAAAAAGTCTGCCCGTTTTTATATATATTTTTCTGCCAGTTATTCTGCCTCGTTTCTCATTCCAAACGATCCCGAAACTCGATTTTTATGTCTCTAATGGATTCCTTGTGAAATTCTAGTCAAGTTAGGCTTTTGAATTACTCAATTTGACCTTATAATGAAGGAGATATGTAGGCTTTAATATTTGCAAATAATGCAGATTTTTAATACGCCGTCAGTGGCAATTTCGTAATTAACCTGAAAAATATGGCAACCCTAGTAAAATGACTATAAAATCCTCATACGATATCCAAATTCAATGATTCTTTTTGCTACGGGTCCATAATTAAGATACGGATCTAATACTTCATTCAAAACAGAAATCGGAGCTCATTTGTTCAATATGATATCATTTATGCTTGAAGAAACGACGTCGAAGCATAAGAAAGAACGAACGCAACACAACCCAAACCTATTTGAAACTCACCCGAGCCCTCAGGGCTCTAAAACAAACATGCACGCAAGTCTAAAAGCATCACTCGTGCGATCAAATCATGAAAATAACATGTAAAACTATGAATTAAACCTCAAAACTCATTATTTTTCTCAAAAATACTTAAAGTTCACTATTTATCAATCAGATGTCGGAATCACGTCAAACGAACTCCGTTTTTCACCAAATTTCACAGGCAAGGCCTAAATATCATAACAAACCTGTATCGAGCTCCGGAACCACAACATGGGCCCGATACCAACGGTTTCAAACATAAATTCCTTTCTTTATTTCATTAATACTTCAGCAAAACAATTTCTTTCAAAAATTGATTTATAAGGCTTGGGACCTCGGATTAATTTTCGGGCATACGCCCAAGTCCCATATTTTACTGCGGACCTCCCGGGATCATCGGAACACGGATCCGGGTCCGTTTACTCAAAATGTTGACCAAAGTCAATTTTAATAAAATTTTAACTCTAGAAATTACTACTTCTCATATTTTCACATAAAAGCTTTCTGGTTTCACGCCCGGACTGTGCACGCAAATCGATGTATTTAAAATGAACCTTTTTAGGGTTATTAAGCCTAGAACGGAGTCTAATTTCACAGAATGACCCCTTGGGTCATCACAATGTAACGGAAGCCCTACTAGCCTAATCCATGCATGGTTCATCGTCTTATTTCTTGGAACTGACCCCACCATCGGATTCCACCATTGAAGCTTAACTTTGTGTTTCTTCCAATACCAGTCGCTTCTCAATACATGGTCAACTATTAATTTCGAAGAGAATTCGAAAAGAAACCAATTCTGGTCCATCTCATAGATATTGGTTCCATGTGCTTGCTTCCAAGATTTAGATGCCCATCTACGAATTTCCGATGAAGTTGCAATTTCGGAACTTTCTTCTGGGATGAACCCCACCAAGCACCTGCCGAGCAAATCGTTGTGTGTTAAATCACCGGAGATGCTTATAATGTCTCCTCCTTGTTGGATCGCCGCTTCACTCATTTCTCTGCTTGCCCATTTATGATTTCTGGCTGTGTTTGAGTAGAGAAGACCCTCCTCAATGATTTTGGGAGCATTAATGACATTCCTCTGTACCCCGCTATTAATGAACCTTTCGATTTTGCTGCAATATCTAATCATCATGAATTAAATGTCACCTCTGAGACAATAATAACAGACCTCCCCCTGCCTTGGACCCTAATGATGGTTATATAACGACCATGTTTGTTGTAGTTCCCCGCACAGAATATTTCTGAGTAATGATCCTTAGTTTTCCATATTTTCACATAGTTTCCATTTTCGCACAATCACACCATCGTCTTCCTGCTGAATGTAGTCCTTCTAATTAGATTCCTTCCTCGTTCTGTCCATTCGTACCATTCTTCAGCATTTGATGAGCATCTCACAATGTCGTATGACTTGAAGCCCACTGCAAAATAGATGATGTTGTTCTCCCTCATTGTAGGATTTTCACTTTAGTATGGATGAGCAAAGGACTTTAACTGAAAAAAGAACAAGATGAATTTTAATCAGTGATCACAGTAGGTGAGCACTGGGTTTTAAGAAAGAAAAGGAGGATTCCGATGAGAAAGTACACCGGAAAGAGCAGTTCTACGATCTTAGGAAGTAGGAAAGAGAACATCCTTGGAGAATGTGCCTGAGAGCATTTTCTGGAAGGAACAATACAAAATTGGCAATATTTTTATACAAATAATTTTTGTTGTTTTCAAAAGTTTGTAAAGATCCTATTTATAGAACAGGAAATGTGGAACAAGTTAAATATCTTTGACAGCTAAGACTCTATCTTTAACTACTAAATAAGACGTTATCTCTAACTAAGGTTACAGATAACTAAAACTAAAGATAGTGATATGAAATAATGTCAATGATGTTTTTGACGAGTTACATTAATAACACTATTCCCTTTATTTGTTTTGTAAGATGGGTACCCCTCCTAACCTTGCAAAGAGGGGGATATTATCACTACAAAAGGGAGGAATGTACAATAAGGGTGTGAATAGCACTTGGGAAAAGAAGCTCTACATATTTAAACTTCAATTGAACTGCATTGTTACATGACTTGCTCATTTATGTGAAAGACTACTTTGCTGAGACATTTGTTATGCAACATGCTAGTGCCCTCCATTTTCCTCAAAATAAGACGGTGAAACCAAAAAAATGCTTGTGGATTTCGTACCCAAAAAATAAATATGCTTCTGGATATGAACTGGTTGGTGTAATACTTATTTTCTCTCCTTCCTGATACTAATTATAATTATCCTTATGTTTGTTCTATTCATGACTTAGGCATCTATTCGCGAATTTTCCGAGGCTGTCCGTGCTTATCGAGCTATTTTCCATGATTCAGAACAGCAACTCTCTAGACTTGCACAAAATTTACCTAAAATGTACGCACTTCTTATTCACCACCCCTTTCTTGGTGAAGCTGATTTTGTTCTCTCATCATCATTTGTGCTGAATATTGTCATATCTGTGACTAATATTACAATTCCACCTGCTTCCAAATTTAGGCATTTTGAAGCCGCCCAGCAGCACATCAAGAAACGACTTGCTTCTTCCAATCTTGTTGCCATGTTAAGTAAGTTTCACTACCATTTGCCTCATGAACAGATGTAATATTGGCTTCTATTTTATTTTGCATATTCAAGATTAGTTTTGCATTTCAACTGCTCCTCTTTACCTCCTTCGTTGGACATCATTTTCTTATTTTACCTTACAGCATTGCTCCCTGTAATAGATGCTTGATACTATTGATTTTATTTCTTGGTTTCAGTCTTGCTTGTTTATTTGTTTCTTCGGGTTTCTAAAATGTCAAGTCCACTGTTTCTATAACCAAGCTTTTCATGGATAGCACTTCTATGATGACACTGTAACAAGATCTAATTGTATCTTATGACACCCGTACTTCGTCAGGGATTATTTGGACCGATGTGCTTCTGATGGATGAAGTGTTGCCTGAGGCTGGTCTGCGTGATTTTACTATGGAGGTTGCTTATAATAGACAGCTACCTCTTATTAGTCAGTAATGTTTTATCGTCGTCGGTGTACTGACCGTGTTGTTTCAGGCTGCTCACGTTGCCGTTAAACAATACGTTGGTAGCAGATTTAGCCATCTTCTACTTGATATTTCAGGTTTGTACTGTTAAATTGCAATAAATAGATAACATTTAACTTTAAAAAATATGGATTTAACTTACCTTTTTGTATTTCAAAAGATATACGAGTGAAAAATGTTCTTCAGAAGTTTGAGTTCTATCTTATATTTTGTTCCATGTAAGATGCAAAGCTCAATTTACAATGGATAGGAAACTTACTTTACCAAAGAATTTGGACAATCTAAATAATTAACCTTGAGAAAATAAATTATGTCTATAACTCCTATGACCTTAATATTGAAATCACATGTTTTGCGGGAGTTCTAATTCATCTTAATTTTGATTGTACTTTATTCTTTTGAACTGGCAGGTGCTGTTGTAAAAGTTGGTAAGCAAATGGAGGGTATTGAAGAAGAATATTCTTTGGAGGCCACACTTGAGGCCAGTAAAAAGGCTCTAGTTCAAGGCAGCATGGATGTCTTACTGGTAAAATAAGAAGTTGTGCAATTATACAGAGTCCTTATATATCCTTGTGTCAAATAGTTCATGTATTTGTCCAAAGGCTATTAAAGCTGTTAGTTGGCCAGTTATAGGACTGCAGGCTGAGAGAGATTGTTAAGTTGTCGGTATATGATGATCAATTCTACTTCTTCCCTCTACAGTGTTCAGTTTCAGCATCGGAGTCTATTTGGAAATAAATTTAGAAATCTGCATGATATAGAAGTAAAAGACTGAAACGTTCTTTAAAGTAATAGGTTGAGAACTTTCGATCAGTAAAATCCATCTCCATGTGAGTTCATGTTCTTCCATTGTTCCTTGAGCCGAGGGTCTATCGGAAACAACCTCCCTATCTTTATAAGGTAGGGATAAGGTCTGCGTACACACTATCCTCCCCAGACCCCATTTATGGGATTACACTTGGTTCGTTGTTGTTGTTGTTGTTGTTATGTGAGTTCATGTCCTTGTGAATTGTCCTCTGGAATGCTCTTAAAAATTTTGGAATAGCAATGTCATATATACTGAAAGATTCTACTGATGCAGTTACATTACCAAAAATATAAGCATGCTTTAACAAATTTGTACCGCTATTAACTTACCGAAATGCTTCTATGCTCTCTGTTGTAAGAGATATCAATAAAATTGATCTCAAGTAACTGACAGATAGTTTTAACTACTAATTAGGCCAAGACAACTGCCTGGAATATAACTCAACTAGACAAAAACTTGCTCCCTATTTCACAAGAAATCCTACTGTCCAACGGACAAAAAGAAGCTAATAAATCAGTATCACACTACAGGCACTAAGTTCCAAGTCAATTTAGTTTGAGCTACACCTTTACTTGATTTGCTATATGACAGGATTTCCGTCAACTTCTTGATGAAAACTTGGAACTGCTTTCTAAATTGAGAGACTTGATCGTTGACTGGGTACAAGAAGGACTTCAGGACTTCTTCAGGAAACTTAATGATCATTTTCTCTTACTTTCTGGAAAGAAATATTCAGCCAGTCAAGACCTAAGCTTTCGGGAGAGAATACAGGGAGACAAAATACTTCCTGGGCTTGTTCTTTTACTGGCTCAACTCTCTGTTTTTGTGGAGCAAAAGGCTATTCCCAGAATTACCGAGGTAAGGAGTTGTCTAATAGTTATAACCAGTATAATTATATAATCCGCCCCATTTAACTGGGTATTTATTAACATTTCAAATCTTTCAGGAAATTGCCTCCTCTTTTTCTGGTGGTGGGTCTCGGGGCTATGAAAATGGCCCAGCTTTTATTCCTGCAGAAATTTGTCGCACCTTCAGAGCAGCTGGTGAAAAATTCTTGCAGCATGTATGTACCATAGATTCTGTGCATTTTCTTTTCAGATGTCCAACACCATTATTCTGTTTCAATGACTGGCTTAACTACAGAATTTGAATTATTGTGTTTAACTACTGAGAAAGTTTTAATGTCTCTGCCGTGAGTAGTCTTATATTGCTAACGTGCATGGAATGCACAGTTATCTTTGTAGCATATTTCTCTGTTTTGAATTTTAAATTGTCTTCTTAGCTTGATGATAATTTTATAAATGAAACATGAAGCTTGTAGTGTTTGTTTTATTACCTTCATTAACAGATTATGAAATCAAATTCTGATTCTCTTCATCTCAATTTACTCTCAGTATATTAACATGAGAACTCAGAAGATATCAGTTGTGTTGAAAAAAAGGTTTACCACACCAAATTGGGTCAAGGTAAGCAGAACATACGATGAGGTAGGAGTTCATTACCCGAGCAGACCAATGTGAATGGTTTGTGCTAATGTTTCCTTACCTTTCCTCTTTGTACAGCATAAAGAACCTAGGGAAGTTCATATGTTTGTTGATCTGCTTCTTCAAGAGGTAAACCTTGGTTTTATCTTCTTTTCCTGTTCTAAGAATGGGAAGTTAAAGTGCAGCATGGGAGAAAACTTACATCCTCCTTGTAATTATGAATTGATTATACTTCTTCTCGGAGAAGAGACATGAAATAAGAATAGTAGAAGATTAACATTTTCTTTTTGATCTCATCGCCAGCTAGATGGTATCATCAATGAAGTAAAGAGTATATTACCTGAAGGGCTCAACCGTAAGCATCGCCGTACTGACAGCAATGGGAGCACCACTTCCTCCCGTAGTAATCCATTAAGAGATGACAGAATGGTACGATCAAATACCCAGAAGGCTAGAAGTCAGCTTCTTGAGTCCCATTTGGCGAAATTGTTTAAGCAGAAGATGGAAATTTTTACAAAAGTTGAACATACACAGGTTGAGTGCTAGTGCTTGTCACTTGGTAAACTGCATTTATCTTGAAAAACAATTGATTAGAATGCCTTTAATTTGCAGGAATCAGTAATAACTACTATCATAAAACTTTGCTTGAAGAGTTTGCAAGAATATGTCCGACTTCAGACTTTTAACCGTAGTGGATTGCAACAAATTCAGCTGGACATTCATTTTCTTAAAACCACTCTTAAGGACGCTGCCGATGATGAAGCTGCTGTTGATTTTTTGCTTGATGAGGTAAAGAGACAAAAGCCTCGCTATTGTATTCTAGAGCTATTATGTCGAAGGAACCTTTGGCACTAGTAGTATGATAGTATCCTCTTTGGCTTCTTTTTCTGCAGTAATTCCTTTCGTCATTATTACTTGCTTTTGTTTATTTTACATCTCTCCCTAACTCCCTCAGCAGCATCTCTGTATAGTTGCTTGCAATTGTACATGATATGCTGAATTCTTCTAATTGTTCTGGCCTAACAAGAGTCAAACTGAATTTATCTTTCTAAACAGGTAATTGTTGCTGCTGCTGAGCGTTGTCTTGATCCCATTCCTTTGGAACCTCCTATCCTGGACAGGCTTACCCAAGCAAAGTTGGCAAAGACTTCGGAGCAGGGTAATACCTCATAATAATGTGGGAGCCGTACTACTGTTGAGCTTGCTGCGATCTGAAAGCGTTCACAAGATGCTGGCTGACAGGCTATGCACGTATATAAGGAAACACTTTAGCCATGTAAGCCTTTTGGTGTACGGATTATATACAACCTATTGGATATAAGCATTATTCCGCAGCTACCATTTCCATAGAAAGACGTTAAGTTCCCCTGGAGAACTTCTGTTTCCCGAATTCCTGAAGATGCTATGTTGCTAGAAGCTCCTCCGAACAATTAGAAGGGGAAACCAAAACTTCTTGTATTGAGCAGACTCTTAACATTTGTCTTTGTTTGCCTTTACTGGAATGTAATGAGACTTGTATCCTGAAAGGGCTAGTCAAGCCCACCTACAATGGAAGATGTTTCTTCTTCCTCTTTTGTGTTAATATATGACATTACCAAATAAAACATGAGTTTACATTTTAGCTGGTAGCGAGAATAATAGTGTCAATTTCAATTAGCTTACAGTCCATCTTTATGATAATCAACTTTCTTGAGCAATTTCTGGCCTGCCAGAATTAGATTCTTAATTTTTTTTAATCAAGAGGGTTGGACTCCTGATATGAGTTAATGATCCAACTTTGAGGGAAAAAATGATTGAGATGATAAAAGACTTAGTGAGTACATCAATTAAGGAGGAGAATTGGATGGCATTGAAGCAGCTAGTCACAAAAATTCTAAGCACATGCAATCTGGCAGAATAAACTTCAACGCGAGGATCAGGGCTGACTCAGTGAAATCGTTGGCCTAAGTCAAAATTTACCAAGGTACCATAAATTTTTAATAAAATTCATGTATATTTTTATTTAAGGTTTATTTTCTAACTCTTCAAGGTTGTTTACCTTGAAAAACACTATTAACAATTATGTTTGATTGTGGTTCTAAAAATATGTGATTTATTTTAATACTAGTTGTTAAGTGAGAAATATTAAGAGTAAGTAAGGAAAGTAAGAAATGCAAACCAAAGTTGTCACAAGAACAATAAATGTGTAAAGTAATTGTTGAGCACGTTTAAGCAAGAAAGGCAGAGAATGTTCTATTGCAGTGAATATTCATGTGTGTTACAAAATGACAGGGCCCCCTTTATATATGAGGGGGGAATCCCAACATGGTACATGCCTAATTATGACAAAGAAATGCTATTGGTACAGCTGTATAATAGCTTAGTACGGACTTGTACTATTTCTTGTAGACCTTATCAGCTCTAGCCACGTATCCTTGGAAATTTTTCGCCTTTCCATGACGATCGTCGATTTTGTATTGCTTCAAGATTGACCGAAGCGGGCCTTTGATATGCTCTCTCGAGGGATGCACTTTGGGGTCGAACTTCAAACTCTGCTTCGAGCCTCTCGAGGCTGGAGTGCCATAGAGACCTCAAAATCAGACTCCCCGATTTTGGCCGTATACAGATAGTCCCCACGTTTCTTAGAGTGAAACGATAAGAAACGATTTTGAATCCGTGCCTCTTCCATATCCCCATCGTGACGTCATCCACGTGAGGTCAATAACTAATGTGACAGAAAGGTTGTACAAAGGTCTTGTCAACACGGTTCTCGAAAAGCCCACGAACCGCTATTGGTCACCTTTTCAACTCCTCCAATATGCTTAGATGACTCCTATAAATACTTCAATCCTTTGCCTTTTACACTTTTACAACATCTTCAAATCTTCACCAATAGTATTCCGTTTTCAACTTCTTTCTGTGTTCATCTCTTCTTCAGCTTTCTCTTCTTGTTTTGAAATTTTATCATAATCATGGCAAAAACTTCTAAGACAGTCCCTCAAAAAGAGAAAGCTCCTTCCTCGTCACGCTCATCTAAGAGCAAAACAGCGGCACCTCCCCGTATTAAGGAGTGTATTCCTGGGCCATGAGAAACATCCTCCGATTTTAAAGTTGATAAACCTTCCTCGGTACCGGGCCGATGTGAGCCCATGTCCCGATACATTAGTTTAGTAACCGACATAGAGAAGGTGTAAGTAGATTGCCGTTGGGGGGAGGCGATGCAAGTGGAGATCCCTTCATCGGAAGAAGAAATAACGACACACAAAGCTGGTTTCCTCAGCGTACACACATATCCCTTTACCTTACCTGTAGATTCTTCTTCTCCGCTAATAGACCCAGTGATCCTTAATTTTTGCCGACAATATCGAGTGACGCTCGGTCAGATTTATCCTTCTTTCTAGAGAATGGTCTATTTGATTAGATATTTCTAGAACATGGTCGAGGGGATGCCTTTCACCCTCGACCATCTGATTAGATTGTATAGCCCTCGTCTCTATCGAGGGGGCCTAATCAAACTGCAACGTCGATCTTCAAAAGCATTTTTTTGCCATCATTGACGAAGATAAAGACCGGGGGTGGATGAGCCGGTTCGTTCGAGTCAGGACTTCGGACCTCATTCCTGCCAAGAAGATGCCATTCCCTAAGGAATGGACTATTAGGCGTAAGTGTCGTTACATCGAACATGCTTTATCAATTGAATGCCCTTTTCCCCTTTTTGAACTAATTCCTTTCCCTTTTGAATTGATTCTTTTCCGATTGCATAGCCACCGTGTGGTTCCCCGGCGTGGCCAAGGACCTTCCGGGCTGGGTTCGACTCTTAGAATCCACCTCTCCGTATGACTAGCGTGTTTGGCATGACTTGACCAAAACTCGATGGGAGGCCAAAAATCATGGTAAGCTCTTACCACTGTCGCTTCTGAATTCCTTATTAAAAGATTTCTTGGCGGTATGCTCGACTTTTTATGCTTGCGCATGCCTCAGGGAAGCCGTTTCGATGAGATTGCCTCCACCTAGCGAAGTGGAGACCCAAAAACCCGCCAAAGACAAAGAGAAAGAAGGAGACGCCGACGGAGTCCCCGAAACCAAAGAGTGCTAAGGCTCGAAAGTCTAAGGCCGATGCTACGGTCTTAACTTCGGCAGCTACTGAGAGTCTTTGTGCTTGTTGATACCTAACTTTTCCTCAAATTATTTTAATTTGCATATATATCTTCAAAATCAGGTTTTCATAACAATTGGTATTTTTCTATAATTTTTCCCATATTCTTACTAATTTATTTTTAACTTATCCAGTATTTTTATCTCTAAGAATTAATTATAAATTGCATTACAAATGATTTTAAAAAAATTTCTTGATTTAATATATCATTTTTTGTCCTATTGAGGTCATATCATTTCACAATTAGCCAAATTGGCACTATTTGGCTATAATTGCAATAACTTTGCAATTATAGCCTAATCATATGTTTTATGCTATTTTTACTCAATAATTAGTCATTTATATTTTTAAGTACTAGCTAATCATCTTAATTTAATTTACTAAGCATCAATTTCATTTTTTACAATTATTAGCTATTTTTATAAATTATTTATCTATTTTAATTGGGTATTTAAAAATTAGCCAGTTTTATTTAAATTCTAGCCTAATTAAATCTGACCCCCTAACCCATTTAATTAGCCCAAATACCAGGCCCAAACCTTAAAGCCACCCGACCCAATTTCCCTTTTAATCTGGACCGTTGATCATTTCTGGTCAACAGACCAGATTAATCCTTACCAAATTAAGACCTACACGACTATCCTCCCCCATCTCATTCTCCCCCTCTCATTTCTCATTCAACCATCTCTAAGTTCTCTCATCTATCTCTCTAGACTCTCCGTCTACTGAGCCCTGTCTCCCCTTCTCCAGCCACCTCCTCGCCGGAAACCATGGAAGTTTCACCTCTCACCAGCCTTATGGCTCCATCTTTTGCATTTGTGTCACCGTTTGAGGCTCTCAAGTGAACTATAGGCGGTTCAACTCACCTCTCCGGTCTCATGCCATCTTTCCAGCTACCTATGGTCGTTTGATTAAGATCTATTACCCTCCGGTTAAAAGCCGGCAAGATTTTGAGTTTTCTTCTTCTTATTTGGGTTTTCTCTGGAAACCCTAACCTTAAAACCCTTCAATATTTCTATATCTATAACAGATCTATGGGTATTTTGAGGTTTTCACATGTTTTCTTCAAAAAATCTCCTGTTTTAAGAACGATTTCTTCATCTTTAAAAACTAGGGTTTCTTAACCCCTTTCAAAACGCTTTCTTCTGATTTTTAGTACTAATCTATGATTCTCAGTATGTTTTAAACGTTTTTTTTAAGTCTTCTCCTTTACCCGAGTTATTCTGTTAAAACCCCCAATTTTTAGGGTTCTGAGTTCGTCTTCGGTATTATGTTTAATTAATTTGTATGTTTCTCATGAACATTTTAAGATTCTATGCTTTTGTACCCTGTATTTGCTTGTTAGGGTTTCTTGTTTGATCATTCCTGCCTATCGTATATGTTGTTCCACTTATTCTCAGAAATTCCTGTTAATTCATACTATGCTCTATTTTGAATCCCTGGTTTATATGATTTTTTTACCCTATTTTTCTTACTCCTGCTTATATTATATTTGCTCCGTTCAGTTGTGATACTTCCCTTTGGTCAGTATTATGGAATCCCTGATTCACTGCGATTGGTATACTCTGTTTATTACTGATTTCAACCCCCAAAATATTCTTTGTCCTTATTTTGTGGTTGATTATGATGTTTCTTAATTATTCCTTAATTAGCATCTATTGAATCTAGTCTCTATTACATGTTGTGTACTTGTATTGTGTTAGAACTATTTTCCTTATGTGTTATACCCGGCCTCATATGGTTTCCTTCCTTATTTAGTACTTTCTTATTACCGTTTGAGTGTTAACTCCTTAATTAAAGGAAGCTTTTATTGATTTCCAGAATTATATTATATTTTTGCCTTATTTTCATATACAAATATGTTGTCAGTTATTAATATACACTTTCCTTATTTGTACACTCTGTATTTAGTCCTAATTGTATGCCATGTAATTTTACTACTCCTATTATGATTAAATCAGCTTTTCAATTGATTCATTTCCTTGTTTAACACAGCTTGTGTCCGTTTGAACTATGACTCCCTAATTAAAGTGAGTCCGGGTATTAATTGATTCTGATTGGGATTATTCCTATAACTGTGTTAAATTAGTGCTTGTTACCTTATTTCACTACTCGTTTTCAAAACTATAAATACTCTACTCTTTCATTAGCATAACACACGAACAACACACTGTTCTGAACTCTCTCACACATATACATATTCTCTCTTGTTATTCCTGCTGGTTATTTGCTATTCTCAGTCGGCTGCAAGCTAAGACTGAGTGATTATACACTTTACTGCTCTTCATTCTGCACTTATTCTCTCCTTTAACTGGTATGTTTTCAGTTAACTTAAAGCCTCCCAAAACAATATGTTTCTGTTTGTATTGCAATTCCTTTTGTTTCTCCTATGCTTTTACTTGTGGTTCTGCTGTCTACCTTGCAACTAACATGCCTACTTGTTATTTTACCCGTGTGATTGCCCCTTCCCTTTAGTTTCAGCATGTTTTACTGCCTTCTTATATGTTTAACTAGGACTCTGCCTTACCCCTGATTCCCAGTACACTATAAGCATGCATTATGTGTCATTTAGTTACATGTAATTCTGAACATATGCTGTACTCATGAATCCTCCCCCTGAACCTATATGTAACTATGTTTGTTATATAATATCCCCCTTTTAGCATTCCCTTAATCTGATTCTGTTGAGTTCCTGGCATGAACACTTTGTGACCAAAACTTCCTGTGGTTATTTAAGTTCTGTACAAGTCTGTACTACCTTAGTACTTCTCTGGTGTTAACTTGTATGCACATCTGTTTTCATGTGTGGCCTACTTGTCCCCAATCCCTTCTTCCCTGTTTGCGACTGTTTCCTTGTCCTATGTGTGCTGCTTTGGTTCTGAGTTATTGATTGTCCTACTTTCCTTCCTTTTCAAACTGTTTTCACTAATGCAAATTCTCATGTTCTTTCTTAAAACTTTTTTTCAAAACAAACTCTTTTCAGAAACTATTTTTTCAACTCAACTCTTTCAAATCTATGTCAAGCACTCTCACATATACTCTTAGAATTCTAGGTTATGCCCCTTTAATGTGTTACTGCCTTGGGATCCCTATTAGATCCCTCTGAACTCTGACACATTAGAGTTGGCCCTTCCACACTGCACTTACTCGGTATGGTTATGAAAATCTGGGTGTGAGCACTGCCCGGGATCCCTCGAGATCCTTAGGGAACTCTGACACCTGGATTTGTATGAAAGGCTGTGAACTAATGGCATTTGAGGCACTCTGGAGATTTTGGGCCTATCAGTAAGCTCCCTATAGCAGAACTTCTTCTTTTTCTTATTTCAATTATGTAATTTATGCCAATGGTCTGTAATAACTATTGCAAACAACTCTTTGGGGATGGAGAGTGAATAGGGAGGGGTGACTATGCATGCTTTAGCTATTTAAAGGGTAGAAAACATGTTATTAAGTTTATGTTCTTGTTTGCACACTAGAAATCATGTTTAGGCCCATATGTTCCATTCATGCATTAGAGATCATGTTCCCTAGGACTTACACATACTATTTTTTTCCAGCATGTCCATCTCACTTAGAAAAACCTTTTAATAAAATGGTATTTTATACGATCATGTTCTATGCTTCCATACAAACCTAGAGATCCTGTTCTAGGCTAAATAATATTAATGAATGTGTCATTTTGCATCTCCTGAAACCATGTTTTAACATTGCAATATTTGTGCATTTAGAGATCCTGTTTAGGTTCTGCATATGCATCATCCCACATCTTTGTGCATTAGATACCATGCTTTAGGTTGCATTCATACCCGCTTGAATACACCTAATTTGACTACTGATGCACGAAAAGGAATAAAAACACTTCACTCAGTTTTTCACAAACAACTGGTAATAATTTCTGAATTCTGAACACTTAGACAACATGTGTAGGTAATTCCAAACAATTCCTTTCTCTAAAGTAATTCTGGTAATTGGTATATTATCTCACACTTAGGCAAGCCTTAGGTGATTAAATGGCTTAAAACTAGGAATATGTTCCTTTTGTGTGTATTGCTTAATCCTCAACAGGTGTTTTTAAAATCAGTAGGCAAACTGATTAGGCCAATCTGAGTAATACAACAAATCTGCTATCTGCTTATATTCTAAAATCACCTAGATATCATGCCTTAGGATTCTGAAACTAAATGTTGACCTTAACTGTGTTTGAGTCGTGCTGCCTATTTGCCTTATCTGTGGAAGTATACTTGGAATTTTTCTCAGCTCTTTCTGTGTTTTCCCCTAATTGCAGTCCTATCTGTTTTATCTGTTGCCTTAGTATTTTGCCTTAGAACCCAGGGGTCTGCCTAGAACCTCCCTTATAGGTAGAAGTCCTAAACTCCTCCAAGACTATTAGGAACGGACGGGTAACAACACACAATAGCGGTCGTTGACCAACACTCGCTTTAGTTACCTTTACGGGGTGGGAAGGGTAGATATGAACATGATGACTGGTGCTCTAATACCACGTGTAGCCCCTCTTTAAGAAGTGACATATCGGGTATTGTACTGATGTGATCCATATGAAAAGCAACCTAGGATTCTCCCCTACCCCTTTTATATGCATGTTTAGATTATAAATCTTTCAAAGCTTTTTTTCACTCAGCTATTAAATGTTTTCAAACTTAGTAACACATGTGTGCTTAGACTGTGAATCTTTCAAAAACTATTTACTTGTTTTAAACATTAATTGCCTATTTGCTACTTGTACAAATTCACAAAGTTGTTTGGTCGGGAACCACAGTTGTGGATTCTGAGGGGTGCCTAACACCTTCTCCTTTGAATAATTTCAAGCCCTTACCCTATCTTTGGTTACCAAATCTTGTTTGTAAATAACCCAAATAGGTGACCTAACGCACCTTAACTCGTTAGGTGGCGACTCTTCAAATCTTGCATACCCCTTTCCCAAAAGGAAATGAGTTGTCCCAATCATGTCAAAAACCCTTGACCGACCCCGAAAGGAGTTTGGAAAAATGGCGACTCTGCTCGGGACTTTAGGATTTTACCATTTCAAACTTCTTTGTGAATTTGTACCTCTCCCTTTTATTCTCTTATGTGCAATTAATTGTCTACTTCTTTCAAGTATTTAATATTCTTCAAAAAGCAAACAAACATGTTTCTTGTTTCTTTCTTTCGTAATCGCTTTTTAAATTATAACTGTTGTATTTACCTCTTTCATAACTTGCAAATACATGTCTACATTCCTTTACTGCTTATTGCATAATCATGATTCAATATCATATTCCACTCGTGCCAAAACAAATCCTATAGCAACTCTTGATGAGTGGTTGCGCCCTTCCTATTTTATCACCCCTAAATTCGGAAAGGCTTATTTGGGTAAAACTAGTCGATCAGCGGTGCAGTCGACGGTTCCGTGCCTTTCCCCCTTGAGTTGTCCGCTCGAGGGTACCAGTCTAAAACCCCATAGAAACCTTACCCTGTTATACTGTAGCATGCATCATGGTCAAACCTAGATAGGCTAACGTGTTGTTCGCACAATAGCCTTTAAGACAGCCTTGCCCAAAGTCCACCGGGTTTTCATAAATCCCAACAGACATCATCATATTCTGTGCATTTACTTGGAGAACTAAATGCTTGTATGCTAATCATAGATGTTAAATAGTCGAGTCTGGTGGGGGTAAGGGCCTAACCATGTTTACCTTGCAGAAATATGAGGCACGAAGTCCCCAGATTCGGCATGGTTACCAACATCCACCCAAAGCTTCTGAACTGGTGGGAGGACCTGCATTCTAGTGACAAGACACTCATCAAGAAATACTTGGGTAACCTTCCGTCTCTTCTAGACGTCCAACCCAACAACATGATGATAGAGGCTGCGACTTTGTTTTGGGATAGAGAAAGGGCCGTCTTTCATTTTGGAGACATTGAAATGACACCGCTGCTAGAAGAAATAGGAGGACTAGAAGGATTAGTTTGGGAAACTCCTAGGTTGCTAATGCCTGAAAACCACACGGGCAAGGGTTTCTTGAAAATGATGGGTTTAAAGAAGAACGGAGAGTTAGGGTGTCTGAAGGAGTCATACATCCCTTTCGACTATTTCTATGAAAGATACGGTCGCAACAAATCATATCGTATCTTCCATGACTAATTCTCCATCACATATTTGGGGCACATTCACCGTAGAGTGTTCTTCTTCATTGTTTGCTTCCTGGGATTGATAGTATTTCCGACAAGAAAGAAAGAACCCACACTAGGCTGGCTATGGTAACCAAAACCCTGATGGAGGGAATCGGTGGGCAGACTTTCAGCATCGTTCCTATGATCGTCTCAAACATTTATCGAGCCTTAGAATAGTGACAAAGAGGAGCTAAGCACTTCAAAGGTTGCAACCTATTACTACAACTCTGGCTCTTAGAACATCTCCAAAAGGGCCAGTATCGGAAAGAATTTCAGCAAAGGGCATGGGACGACCACATCGCTTTCCATCATCCAAAGCGAATGACTTATATTCCTGACATGTTTGCTCAGCCCGAGAAACACAAGGAATTGGTAGAGTTCTTCGATAACTTGACTGAGGAACAAGTTCAATGCATGTTCGAGTGGTTTCCAACCGAAGAATTCATTGTCCGGTCCAGGGATGCACCATTCTTGATACTAATTGGTCTGAGAGGAACTTATCCTTACTTCCCTCTCCGGGTTATGAGACAAGTAGGTAGAAAGCAGGTCATACCAAGGGTCGACAAGATGAGCCATTTCCGAGCCGACTTTCAGGATGATGATACTCCTCACAAGTGCCAAGCCCAACACATGTGGCACTGTAAGATCATAATGGGAAAGGACACGATCGAACTGGACAGATACCATGCAGGGTGGTTAGAAGACTGGGATGGTCTAGGCAGGACAGGGTTCATCCGAGGCCACAAGATCATAGATGAAAAGGCCGAGGCTCCGGTCAAGTATAATCAACTGCGCAAGAGGATTCATGAATGTGAGAATGAGCACCGCGAGATACATGAAACCAAAAAGAAGTTGATTGAATAATGGAAAGACATGGCCGTCCGTGCCAATAGAAAGTTGGGGTAATTGGAGCGAGGCATAGTCGAGCTGGAGGGTAAGTTCATCAAGAGGGTTGAAGACTGCCAAAATGCTGAGGGAAATGAAGGTGGGCATCTGGCCATAGCATATATACTGCTAGGATTTTGCGAGCTGGGGAATCTGTTCGATGGAATCAAGGATGTCGAATCTGGGGAAGGTCCTTCTGAGATCAAGTAGGATAGGATTTCTTTTCCGCTTTATCAGTCTAATAAGGCCCATGGCCATTAGTGATTTTATTTTCTTGCTTATCTAGTGTCGGTTTGGATTCGTCTATTTTTACATTAATGAAATGAGGCATTCCGACATTTAAGTTCTCCAAATCTATTTGTCTCTAGGCCTACCTCGGGCAAAACGAGGTTCCCAAATTAGTACATGTTTTATATTCTCGCACTATGTGTTTAAATATCGCAATACTTTTTCATAATCCTCACTGACTTGGCTACTTTTTGTTTTTGTTTTTGTTTTCTTTCCTTTTTTATTATTACCCTCCCCAAAGGTTGGTTCATGCACTTTGGCACCATCATCCTACCTCGCAAGATCCAGGGGCCCTCCACCCTATCCTCCTCCTAGTCCTCCCAAAGGCAAAAACAAAGGCAAAAAGAAAATGGAAGATTCAGGCAACATCAGGAAAGAGAACACAGTTGAACGGGTAGAGGTTGCTGACGGCCAGGGTATTCGGGTTCAAAATGAGACTATGTCACAACTCGAACAGAAGTTGTTGAAGTTCTAGGAAGAGCTCGAACAGGTACGGAATCTGGCAAACCTATCACACTCAGTGTCCCAGATGCCAACATCCCCAACACCCAAAATCCTATACCTCCTCAAAACACCCCGAAGCAACAAAATCATCCTACAACTCATCATCACACCACTCCACCAAAGAATCAAAACCCTCCCAACACAACGCAATACTTTTCATACCCCGAGGAACACTCCACTACTCATCCTAGAGCCGCAAAAATCCACAAATGACCACCTCTACACCCATGCACCAGGCCATCACAACAACCCCATCTACGTGGAGACTCTGCCTCACTCCACCCAACCCATCTCATACACACCTGAGTCTGGAGAAAAGGATCTGCTTATCAGGAACTTGGCTGAGGAACTTAAGAAACTGACTAGCCGGGTTCAAGGCGTCGAGGGAAGCAAAAAGGTCGAGGGGCTGAACTATGAAGACCTCTGCATACAGCCCGATGTCGAATTGCCCGAGGGGTACGAACCTCCTAAGTTTGAAATGTTTGATGGTACAGGTGATCCGAGAGTCCATCTGAGGACCTACTGTGACAAGTTGGTTGGAGTGGGGAAAGATGAAAATATCTGTGATCAGCGCTCACCTACACTACTAAATAGTAGCAAGATGAGGGTCGGAGCAACTTTTACCCGAAGGATCGGGATCGATTCCACAGAGTGCTATGAATATTGGAGTTGAGTTTCTATGTAATCTAGTAGTGTTTCGTGCTCTTAATTGCACTTCTCATACTTTTTTGTTTGATATTTATACTACTGTTTATGCTAATTGTAATTGCTAAGTAACTAACTAATGTCTTTTTGGTTGTTTTCTTAATGGATAAAGGCACTAGTGTTATGAATTTCTCCTACGCGATTATTTAACGGGATCCAATAACTAAGGCAGAGATGTTATCAAGGGGAACAAGACATAGCCAATGCACGGAACTAGCCACTCTATATCTCTCGATAGTTTGAGTGGCTTTGCCCTAATTGCCTCTCTCGAGGCCAATTGGGTGTCAAAATTATTCAAGCAATATTGGCTCAAGTAGGGTTTTACTATCTCTAGGTTTAACCCATTAATTGGGCTGATTTTCTAGACTCAAGTTCTCTTTCTCAAGAAGAACCCAAGTCAAATAAACACCAATTAGTGTTTGCATCCACTAATTTTAACATGGAAACCACAAATCAGCCTAAATACCAAACACCCATAAACATCCAAGCCTTAATTTAAAGGACCCATTAAACATCCACACTAGGGTTGAGCCACAACCCTAGGTAATGGGTTTAGCTACTCATAATAACGGAAGAAATCAGAGAATAGATGAAGCAAAACCCATATAATTGAATTATAAACTAAAATTGAAAGATTCAATGTTGAAATCCTTCTAAAAGTACTTAAAAGATGAAGAAAATTCGTTCACAAGCTTAACCAAAAAAATAACAAAACAAACTATTTATACTAAGCTGAAAATTCCGAACAAAAATGCCCCTGCAGGGTCACTGCAGATCGCGCAAAATGGACCGCGGCCGCGGTGAGGCTTTTTGGCTTTACAAAACTGTGCTCTGAGCTTGGCCACCGCGGTCCGCATAAACTGGACCGCGGTCGCGGTGGCTTCAACGCGGACTGCAAAGAAAGGACTGCAGTCCGCGGAGGTCTTCTTGCCTTCAAGGTTTAGGGTCTCTGAATCTCTTGACCGCGGACCGCGTAAACTGGACCGCGGTCCACGTTGATTTTTCCCTTCAAAAAGCTCTCTAAATCTCACCACCGCGGACTGCACAAATTGAACCGCGGTCCGCGATGACTTTTGCCTTGGAAACAACTTCTCTGAATCTTTCCACCACGGACCGCATAGAGTGGACCACTGTCCGTGTTGGATTGTCCTTGGGAAACACTCTCCGAATCTCTTCCACTGGTAAATTTAACTTTGCCTGTGCTTGGTCTTGGTACTCGTGCAGGTTTCACTCCCTTTGTGAGCAGGTCTTTGACTGTTTGTCATCCTTTTTGACTAAACCCTGCAACAAGCACAACAAGTAGGCCTTTGGGACTATTTTGCATACAATTTTATCCAAAACTTAAGTGCGAAAGAGTGTAAAATAAGGTAAAATCCCTAGTTATCAACTCCCCCAAACTTAAGCTTTTGCGTGTCCTCAAGCAAACAAAATAAGCCCCACCTCTTTTTGAATAAGTCCGAGAAAATTCAGCTGCCCTAAGGTAACCTCTTCTAGCATCAATTGGGACTAATGAATCATTAGCAACATTTGACCTTTCAACACCATGGATTTTAGTGCGACAAAAGAGCATCAAGAGTTGACTCAACTCATCAACGAAACTCTTACTACCACTTTGGTCATTGTGGAACCCAAACTCATACTCCTCAACTCTCCCTAAACAATCCTCACTTTAAGATTGTAACGCTCAGAACTATGATAATGGGAGTTCACTCATCTCTCTCAAGGAAAAGACTCAAGTACGGCTCAAAGTACCATAGGCTGCCCCTTATGTGAGTCACCACTAATGTAAGCTTCATTCAACTCAAGATCATATAGGACTTTTGTGGGTACATGATGAAGGCTTTTGGTTTAAGGTAGGAAATATTTGGTCAAAGTGAGTTCTATCTTACCTTAAGCACTTCATTTGTTTCACATTTTCTTGACTTCTTGAGTCATTTAGCTCTTTCTGAGGGTTTAGATAGACATATTGTCACACTTTCTTGTTCATTTCAATCATTTTTATCCTTTCTAATCATTCCAAACCTTTAATATATTTTCTTTCATTGATTCCCTTTATTTCTTCTAACTTGTTCATTCTTTTTGGCTTTTTGATTTTTCTTTTCTTTATTTTTCATTGCCTTTCCTTTTCCTCCTTTTTGTACCTTATTTTTCACTTTGTTGCATTCCTCGTCTCTCTCCCAAACTTACGCTTTTGCCTTGTGCTAAGGAAAGAAGGGGTGACAAGAGAGGGTCAAAATGGGTCAAGGCTTGTATCATGGTTTTTGAAAGAAAAAGGTCTAAGGCTCAAAAGGGTTGACTAGGGAAATTGTCATTGGTAGGCTATGGAAATGTTCAAGTCACTATTCGGATCAAGGAGAGCCTATAATCATATCTCAAGTCAAACTACACTTAGGATTTCGCCTAGACAAACATTCAGGGCAAGTTCTAGACTAATGGAATGGAACTTGGATTTGCCATTCAAACTCTCACCACTCAAGCCATGGGATTGCTAAAGAAACAGAGTCGGGGGACCACAACGACCTTAGTTATGCTTTGAGCAACACAATGGTCCCGAAAAACCATTTGATGATTATCGGTCAATACAAGAGTCTCAAGATCACGACTTTCACCATCCTAAACACAACAATTTTTATTTGACCACAGGATCAAAGGCAAATGTGTTAGGACCAAGTGAATCTTTGCTTGAGGCACCTCTACTCACTAGCTATTATTTACAAAAAGCAAAAAGAAAAACAGACTCAAAATCTTAAGAAGGTTTTCACACCATCCATCCTTGGGAAGAGCCACCCGGTTCACACAAATTCCACCTTTAGAAAGAGCCGTGGCATTAAGAACCAAAGGCTTATTGCACGCGAAAATTCAAAACAAGAAGCTATAAAAAGGAAAAATGCGTAAAGTAGAATGAATATGTACAAGAGGGGATTTAATCGAATATACATAAGGGGGTGAATATATACATTAGAAAGTAACTTTATATACAGACCAAAAGTGCAAAAATACGAAAAGTACTAGAATAGTAAAGTTATGTACATACCAAAATCAAAAAAGAAAGCATAATAAAGATAGTATATAATTTATATAGTCATCAAAATCCAACCAAAATAGGGCTACCCCCTCAAATGAAAGCTAACATTGTCCTCAATGCTAACTAGCAAAATAAGCTCAAAAGTAAGGAGAGAGAGTAAAGAGAAACTCCCTATAGGCCCTCCGTCTGCATAGGATCCTCAGTGTGGGTCCCGGGGTCTGTGGACTGCATGAGAACCTGTGACTGGTCCCCAGAACCCTGTGTCTCCATCGAGACCTGGACCTGGACCTCCTCTATAACCTGGGCTTGTACTGGAAGCTGTGACTGACTCGAGGTATCTCCCTGCGGGTCTACCAACTCTATCACAATGCCCTCTGTACGGGGCAACACTCTCCTCCTCTTTGCTGGCCTCTGTATCTCTGGCTCTAGATCAGGCTGGGCATCCGGGTCTTGCAGCAGCAAGTCCAATGGCAAGTGATCCTCCTTCAACTTATCTACCTCCTTCCTTAGCTTCTTCACTGACTCCTTGGATGCACGAGTTTTCCTCAGCTTCTTAGTCTCCTTTGCAAGATCCGTCAGTGCCTTCCCATGAGAACCAACAACGTCCAAGATCAACTTCTGGTTATCAAGGATTTTCTTCTGGTTAGACAAAATTTCCTTGAGAGTTTCCTATATGGACTGTGGGACCTGTGGTAGAGGAGGTGCAGCTTGGGATGCCACAGATGTAGAAAGTACAGACAGCTTAGAAGTAGTTGCCTGCATCCAGTTGTTGATACTGGCAAGGGACTGGCTCAGTCTGTGGGCAGTCAGAGTATATGCCCGTGATGCAGGAATGCCTGGGGGTGCTTAAGAGGAGGGACCTGGAGCAATGTCTGGGATGGATGACTCGGGCTGAGAAGATTCCACTACAACCACTGGCTCTTCAGACTGGCCAGTGGAAGCAATGGATTTTCCTTTGAAGTTTTTTCTCTTTGGGTTGCCATCACTCTGAAGGCTGTACCAGGAGAAAGGAGCTTTGGGCTTCACCTTCACATCAAACCTCCTATTTTCTACCTTTTGGTCTTCGAAGTACATGGTCAGGAAGTTTGGGAAGGGGTAGGCTCTATCATTTTCATTAACCACTCGGGTAATAACACTCGACATCATATTCCCGATATTGATTGGGTATCCTGCTATGATAGAAGCAATCAACACAGCCCGCCTGAGAGGAAGAGAATTTTCATGGAAGGTGGTGTCAAGTATGCTACACACGAGCATTTCCTAACCTTTGGCCTCAAAGTTTAGTATTCTCCGTAGAATCACCTTCCCTGCTTGCAGCCAGTCAGGGTTTTCACCTGGGATGGCCAAGTGTTCCGCTAGCCAATGACGGGCCTCATCCCCCGCATTCAACTTCTCTAAGTACTCTATCTCATACTCATCATCGAACTCTAGGTATGTGTTTAATGCAGCCCCATCAAAAGGCACAATCAGATTCCGCACCTTAGTCGCCTTGGGTTCCTTTTTCAGATAAGCCAAATTAGTGTAGAACTCCTTGACTAGGTGCTCATTTGCTTCCGGAACCTGGCAAGTTAAGTACTCCCAGCCCTTTCTTTCCCTGAATTGTCTTCGCACATCAGGTTTGAGTGGCAAAAGGTCCCTTGTGATGAACCTGCACTCCGATATCACTTTTCTTTCCGACCACCATTCTCAGAATTTATGAAGTGCCGGTTCACTCACGAATCGATCTTGCCATGCCTCAGGCTTTCTTGTTCTTTCAATTCCCCCAACTTGGGGTTCACCTCTTGTTTGGGGTTCATTCTCTGCTTATTCTTCCCCTGAGTGTTCACCTGATAGAGATGATGTAGGTGAGGTGGAGTATTCATGATCACTCCCTGCAGCTGAGCCTTCAGATGACTCAGATGCTCTATGTTCTGAAGCTGGGGCAGGAGGGGATTCGGAAGGTTCATTTGTCATCCTGAACCTCTCCGGATAATCTGGCATGTATTCTGGTATTGACTCTGAAGAGGCCTCTCCGGAGGGTGCATACTCACTTCCCGAATGGGAAGCAGCTCTATCCAAGGACCGGATTGTTTTCCTGGTGGCTTTCATAGCTTCTAGGACTTTGGGAGCAAGTTTTTCACCCTTTCAGCTCGGTTTACGACCACCATCTCTTGATTGGACCATACTCTGCAAGTTCAATTCATTTAAAGATTGTTAGTATCCAAGTAGTGTATTGATTCATGATGAAAAAGGTAGTAGACTGTTGGATATGAATTGCAGAAGTTGCATAAGTAGCAGACCGCGGACCGCATAAAAAGGACTGCAGTCCGCGTTGAGGTGGGGTTCAGACTACCCACCTCTCTGAAGTTGTCACCGCGGACCGCACAAAAACGACCGCGGTCTGCGTTGAAATGGGGTTCAGACTACTCACTTCTCTGAAGATAAGCACCACAGACTGCACAAAAACGACCGCAGTCCGCATTAAGTCACCGCGGACCGCACAAAAAGGCACCGCAGTCCACGGTCATCAGTTGGGACTTGTGACATTTAAAGCACCGTGGTCCACGTAAAAGCACCGCGGACCGCACTAATCCCCAACCTAGGGTTCCAATTTTTTTACTGTTAATTCAAGTTCAAATGCACATGTTGTTGAAACCCTAGGTGTTTAGTCAGTGTAATTAACTACCATGGGTCTAAATTAAGCATTATGAACAAAACCTACCCATGTTTAATGGATTAAAGAAGAAAAAGGAAAAAAAGGAAGAAGAAAATCTACTACGTAAATAAGAAAATAATAAAATTAAGAAGTTATGTAATCAAAATTACACTTACTAGATGTGGTATGAAGATGAGATGAATGAAATGAAAACTTGAAATTAGCAAGAGTGATGCACAGTTAAAATTTTACTGTAGAGAGTCAAAAAGCGTAAAGTTTAAAATAAAGCTTAGCACTTTTGGGGCGGTCCTTGCCCCTCCATGATGACCACCATAATGTGAGGAGTGGAAAGACTCAAGAATCAATCTTTTTTCTTCTTCAGGTACACATCGCCTGATGACACCGTCATTGCAAATCTTGAGTAAGTATGGATCATCCCAATAAAAATCCATTCTATCCCTCCTAAGCTTCTTCCTTTGGTCGGAAGAGAGCTCACAAGGAACAACACCAGTGACAATATAATTGGAAACGTCCCCGTACCATGGCATTTCTTGCATTGAAACAGAAAGAAGTTGTTCATCAGGGAAACGATCATCAATTTCAAGACCATCACTTGGTCGACCTTGCTCCTCCAAGCGGGAGAGATGGTCGGCCACTTGGTTTTCACTCCCTTTTCTATCAATTTTCTCCAAGTCGAATTCTTGAAGAAACAATACCCACCGCATGAGTCTCGCTTTGGAATCCTTTTTGGTCATGAGATACCGGAGTGCCGCATGGTCAGTGTGAACTATGACCTTGGCACCCATAAGATATGGACGGAATTTCTCCATCGCAAAGACTATTTCCGATAACTCCTTCTTAGTGACAGTGTAGTTCATTTGGGCCGAGTTCATTGTTTTGCTAGCATAATAGATAGGGTGAAAGATCTTGTTCACCCTCTAGCCCAGCACGCCCCCACAGCCACATCACTAGAGTCGCACATAAGCTCAAAGGGAGAGCTCCAATATGGCACGGTGATAATAGGAGTTGTGGTAATCTTGTGCTTCAACAATTCAAAAGCACTCATGCAATTCTCATCAAAGTGAAATCTGGCATCTTTCTCTAACAATTTGCACAAAGGATTGACCAACTTAGAGAAGTCCTTAATGAAACGTCGATAGAACCCGACGTGCCAAGGAAGCTTCGGACTCCCTTAACCGAATTTGGAGGGGGAAACTTAGAAATCACTTCAATCTTCACTTTATCCACTTCAATACCATTCCTCGAGATTTTGTGGCCCAACACTATTCATTCTTCCATCATAAAATGGCATTTTCCCCAGTTTAGCACTAGGTTGGTCTCTTTGTAGCAGGCGAGGACTTTGTCAAGATTGCTCAAACACTCATCAAAGGAGTCCCCAACCACACTGAAGTCATCCATAAATACCTCGAGGAAGTCTTCAACCATATCTGTAAAGATCGCCATCATGCATCGCTGAAAAATGGCGGGTGCATTGCAAAGACCGAAAGGCATCCGGGAGAAGGCAAAGGTACCATAAGGACATGTGAAAGTGGTCTTCTCTTAATCCTCCCGGGTAATCAAGATCTGATTATAACCTGAATACCCGTCCAGAAAGCAGTAGAAGGCCCGACTTGCAAGCCTATCTGACATTTGATCCTAGAAGGCAAGGGGAAATGGTCCTTGCGGGTCACTTTGTTTAGCTTGCGGTAGTCCATACACACCCGCCAACCTGTGACCGTTCTCATTGGAATGAGCTCGTTTTTGTTAATTTGGACCACCGTCATTCCACCCTTATTTGGAACACACTGGACCGGAGAAGTCCAAGCGATATCCGAGATTGGGTAGACGACCCCTGGATCAAGCCATTTGATTATTTGTTTCTTCACCACTTCTTGTATTGCCTCATTGAGCCTCAGTTGATGTTCTACAGAAGGCTTTGCTCCATCCTCCAAGATGATTTTGTGCATGCAAAATGCGGGACTTATTCCCCGAATGTCAGCAAGAGTCCATCCTATGGATTTATTCCTTCTCCTTAGCACTTTCAAAGTGGAGTCTACCTGCAATTGGGTTAGGCAAGAGGAAAGGATAACAGGAAAATTATGAGACGGACCAAGATATTCATACCTGAGGTGTGGTGGAAGTGGCTTCAACTCCAATGTAGGTGGCTCTTCGATTGAAGGCTTTGTAGGAGGATTTTTCCGATTCTCCAAGTCCAATGATAGCTTTCGGGGACCACAGGAGTAAGAACCCATGCCTTGAAGGGCATTGGTACTTTCAAGTAAGCCATCCACCACGGTGTCATCATGGTTCAATAAAGCTGCCTCCACTGGATCATCAACATTAATCATAGAGCTTGCATCATCAATAATGACCTCAGTGACGAGGTCCATGAAAGAGTATACTTCTATGATATTAGGATGCTTCATTGACTTGCACACATGGAACACAACCTTTTCATTTCCCACTCGGAAAGTGATCTCACTGGCTTCCGCGTCCACTAAGGCCTTCCCCATTGCGAGGAAAGGCCTTCCCAAGATGATGGGGACATCATAATCCACTTCGCAATCCAATATGACAAAATCCCGGGTAACTTAAATTTGTCAACCCGCACCAACACATCATCAATTATCCCTAGGGCCTCTTCATTGATCTATCCACCATTTGAAGACGTATGGAGGTCGCCCTAGGTTGCCCAATCCCCAATGTTTTAAATACCGAGTATGGCATCAAGTTTATACTCGGTCCAAGGTCACACAAGGCTTTAGCAAAATCCTCACTCCCGATTGTGCAAGGAATGGTAAAAGCTCCCGGGTCTTCAAGTTTATGTGCCATTGAATGCACTATGGCACTCACTTGGTGAGTCATCTTAATGGTTTCACACTCCATAGACCGCTTCTTTGTGACTAAGTCCTTCATGAACTTAGCATACCCGGGCATTTGTTCCAAAGCTTCAACCAACGGGACATTGATGGAAAGACTCTTCATCATATCGATAAATTTCTTGAATTGATTCTCTTGCTTTTGTTTTGCCAACCTTTTAGGGTATGGAGGAGGGGACTAGGCAATGGTGCCTTGGCTTATGGGACCACCGATTCCGGTATATCAATCACGTGTTCCCTAGATGGGTTCACGTCCTTTTGCAAATCCTCCCCATTATCATGGATTTCAATTCTCACCTCACTAGTAGTTGGCTCTTCCACCACTTTCTCAACTTCAATTGGTAACTCAGCATTTGGAAATTATTCATCATCAACAACCATTATCTTTTGTTTAGAGGAAATCACTTCACCGCCTTTTCCACTTCTTGTGGTCACCACTATGGCGTGACCGGTATTATTATTGTTCTCACCCTTGGGGTTCACCATCGTATCACTCGGTAGTGCACCCTTTGGGCGTGTGTTCAAGGCATGAGAAATTTGTCCCATTTTTACTTCAAGGTTTCTAATGGAGGTGTTGTGAGAGGCTAATTGAGCATCGGAGTCCGCATTTCTCTCCATCATCTGCTTGAACATTTGTTCAATTCTTCCCATATCATTACTTGATGAGCTGTGTCCTTGAGCTTGGTACGGAGGTGGATTGCTTGGTTGTTGGTACATTGGGAGCCTTTGAAAGCCCGACCCCTAGTTACCATTACCACCCCAGTTGTTGTTGTTGTTTCCTCCACTCCAATTGTTATCATTGTTGTTCCCCCATTGTTGGTTATTGTTGTTCCCCCAGTTTCGTGAATTGTTGTTATTGTTCCAATTTCTTTGTCTTTGATTACCCCAGCTTTGGTTGTTGCCTTGGTTGATCCAGTTTTGATTGTTTCTTTGATTGTTCCCTTGACTTTGGTAATTATTAGAATACATAACATCCTCTTCTTGATCATCATATTGCTCTTCTTGACTATATCCACTTGGCCCTTAGTCACTGATGTGTGGCTAGAATTCGTGATTTTAAGCATTATATCCCTCGTATTTTATGAGCTTTAATG